>WOGZ01000073.1:0-127489 GCA_009733775.1 Alectoria sarmentosa
GGGTACCTCCCCCGGGCCATCTGCCGGACCCACATGCTCCACTCGTGGCTGCATTAGTAGTATTCCATAGGCGAATCAAGCGAGGCAATTACCATCCTCACAACAATTTACCCTAGGTGTTGGACATTCACTCCCTCCTTCAGACGTCCATCGCGGCGCCGAAGAGACAAGCTTTTCACGAATTGCTTGTTCAGTGCGGCGATCCGCTTCCGATTCTGCCACCATTCAAACTCCTCACCCACGGGATGAAGCAGCTGATCACAGAGACGTCTCCAATCAACCCGCCGATTGCCCACTCGACCCGATCTCTGCAATGCTGGTGGCAGCTTCACATGGCAGAGCTCGTTTGGGAACTCGAATCGAGATCGCCAATACCTCGAACTGAGATGGAGGGAGGCCATTGTTCTCGACGCGAGCTGTAGGGCTCGCACTGAAGTAGAGGGTAAAAGCACAAGGATCTCTGTAAGAATTTCCACAGGAAGGCGAGAGAGGATTTCGCCTGCGTCGTCGACAAATGGGATTTGAGGTGACAGATTTGCATCATGCTCGAGCGGGGGATTGGCAAGCAAGTCGTCGAAGCCAAGGACTATCCCAGGATCACGTGCGAGAAAATGCCATTCAGGCTCGAGTGGGAACTGATCCGCGGGGTGGATCCAGAAGAATCGCTCTGGGCCTGCGTAATCAACGGCCCAGTCTGGTCTGAATCTATCATAGATGGGTCCCAGCGGTATTTGAAGAAATATCATGCTCAATTCGGTAAAATCGAGGCAAGTCCTAGTGGGTGAGGCGAGAAGAGCATGTTGCTGTAGAAGGATATCCCAACAGCTGGGGTGGATCAAATAGATGGACTTGATGGAGTCTCCCTGAGCGTCTCTAGAATTCACCGTCAGGTGTTGTTGGCAACACGATACTCATAAGACATAGTACATACCTAGGAATGTAAAATGGTTCAAAGCCCTCCCATTCCTTCCTCTCGTCTTCATTCATCAGAAGCCAACGTTGTCTTACTGGCTTTTGGTGTTTCTTGACATCCCTGATATCATACCCTGGTGGTGGGATACGCCCTTTTAGTGGTCGATGATCGTATTGGCCAATACCGGTGAGCCTGCCCTTGTTTGTGCCTTTTGGTATCCTGACTGACTACTGTTAACAAGGTAGTTCGTCTAACAACTTCAGTATCAGCTACTTACGAGCAATAAAATAGCTGGCCCAGACAAGACTATCTTGGATGCCATCAAGATCAAGAACATGAGGATCTTGGGAGGCGTCGCTGGCCCAGAAAGGATCAGGCTCGCTGCTAAAGACAAAGGAATAGTTCATGTATAGACCGAAAGGGACACCGCACAGTGTACAATACTCTTCGTGCCTGGACCCGTCGTTGGTAAGGATCCTATCGCGAATCCTGACTTGTTCATCGCTCATCATCTTCGCTGAATGTCAACAGAATTGATGTAAGAGATAATAGTCTTTCTGGAGAAAAGTTTGTCGACAAGGCAGTGAAGTGAAGGAAGAATGGTTTCGTTGCACAAGATTTACCCCTCAAGCCAAAATTGCCAAGCTAAACATTGCCACGCCTTGCTTCTTCGGGGTGTGTTATCGCTGGCACGTGATACACATCTGACAGCTTTGACCGTGTGATCACTCGATTTCTGCGCTCAGTAATTTGCAGTGCCGAAGCTCAACGATTCTTGCATACTTTGTTTTGGTTAAGATTCGCTAGACCTAAGCCTGACCGGATCATGTTCAGTGTCGACTTTCCATTCGGTAGAATCAAAGCCGCGCTGGCTTTCTTGAAAGCTTTAGGGGCCGAGGGTATGGTCAGCGATGACGTGTCGGAAGGCATAGCATATAGAAATGCTAAAAGGCTGTTGAATGTAATTGCCAAACCTCGCCGAGGATGAATAAGACTAGGACGGATCTTTTCAACGTATGGCTAAGTGAGTAAGTGTTTGCTATAGGCCACTTTTATTATATGAGCTTTTATCGGTATGATTTGAGGGTTTCACTTTGGTTGCTCGAGAGAGAAATGGAAGCTACGGCGTTTCTAGAATATGGTGAGCTGAATGTAGATTTCATGACAGAAACGGAACCTTTTATTTCAGATGTAACGAAGCTAAAGTAATATCGGATGAAAAATAGGTTCAGAAAGCTGGGATGATGCTTACGGCGGGCAGCACGTTTAAGTTCAGACTGCCACATTTATTCACTTGTTCTATCATAAGCTGAGAAAAAAAGCAGTCATAAGAGGCCTTGCGTTAGGCGATTCAGATTTGTTTTGTGAAAATATCGTCCTGACAGCAGTCGAGAACCCTCAAGATGCATTTTGCGGGCAGGTGCATTGCAGCAGGCACCCAAAAGTTCAGCGAGTGAAAATCTTGGTGTGGTGAGGGAAATGTCACGTAGAGGAGTCCAAAGGCGGCAGCAGATAATTCAGATGTGTCCGTGCGAGGAGCATGCCCAAGCCAAGGCTGAGGAAGTCTTGTTGTGCGACGTCGAGAAGGCGGCATCATGAATTAAAACCCATCCAAACAAAGCGACAGACCAGATATGAACCGAGGACAAAGCCGTAGCGAAATTGTCATGTTCAAAACTTCAAATTTTTGAAAAAGGTGCCTGTTTCGAAAAAGGCGGTAATTCCGACCTTCCGCGTGCCGGTCGACCTCTGCAGAAACGCAGCTCAGACACCATTCCTTTCCTTCTTATGGCCACTTTCAAACATTGCACCACAATGACTGCCTTCTCGTCTTATCATATGCTTTTAAATCGAGCTACGCGTTTCTGACTTCGTCCGCCCGTCATGCAGCGTACCGCGCTAGCGTGTGCTGGCAATGTCGAAATCTGGGTGTTAACACAACGCAGCGGGCGGCTTTACGAAGGCTGTGAGAGAAGCTGCGCTTGGTATCCAACAAGATGCTGTCGTTCGCTAGGATTGGAGAAAGGCGGCAGGTGGCGATAGGAGCCAGTCCCGCATGCCTTGGGAAATGGGCACCCGTTGATAAGGCGATACATGTTTTTGCTTGGAAAGGAGGGTTGCCTGCCTGCGAATTTGGGCCGGCAGAGGTAGGCGTCCGCGGCATGCAGCTTTTGCTATCTGTTGTCGACTCAATGGGGCTATCATCCGAGACAAATCAACGTGGGCAGATTTGAGGCGTAATTGCAGGAGTGAACATAGAGCAGGCAGCACCAAAAATGATCTGAATGTTAATGGCGTGAAGAGGTTCAATTCTGTCATCACAAGGCTGTAATGAGAAATGGATATAAAAGCCTCCATCCTCTACCATGACTTTCTCTCCTCATACACATCACATTCGCTCCCAAGTCTTCTACCTTTCACTGCACCCATTCCTCTGACCTACACAGAGTCTCCTGTCAGGAAATTTCACTTCAAATATGGCCAGCAGCTCCAGTGCAGCAGGTCCCAGCGAAGAAAGGCCCCCGATCTTTGTTCCCGCCGGACAAATCCTTGTTCAGTGGGAGCTTTCCAACAAGATTATGATTAGCAGGGTTTTACTGACGTGGGTATGAATAGGTATGACCACAAAAAAGGCGACAAGACCGATCTGCTCAAAAACACCTTCCGCGTATTCGGTGGTTGCTCAGGGGTAAGACTCCCGGTCTCCATGACAGACTTGTGGCGCCAAACACAACTTACTGATATGCAACAGGAGGCCCCTAAGACATTCAAAGGTACCCAACTGGCAGGGTTTGCGCTGCTCAAGTTTGACAACGTGGAGCATGCCCCCCGAGCCAAACGTGCCTACCACACAAGGATGATGTGTGTAATATCTTCACTGTTCCACGACAAGACTAATAATGTTCACTAGAGGCGACACTGCCGTCAAGATCTACGACTTCGACAGCCAGCAAGAGGTGTATGTTGGATTATTGAGAAGAGAGGGTGATATTTACCTGGTGGTGGACAGAGCGGAATGGGTGAGGAGGGAACACAAGCTTAAGAATTGACGGCCTGCCTACCCAGATTGATTCTGGCATGGAAGAGATGGTCAAGCACGGGTCCTAGATACGTGCAACTCATTTGTATCGTCAGGCTTCACAGTCGATCGGATGGAGAACTCATAGAAGCTGCTCAGTCACTCATTAGCATAGACATAGGCTGAAATATGTTCACCATAACAAAGATCAGTCACAAAAGATGAAATATCTTCACCACACTAGATATCAAACCATATATGCATACTTACCAGGACATATCACAAGTTTGAGGCGTGACCGCAGGAGGATATGTGATCCTCGGAAGGCAACCCTAAAGACCGGTAAATCATTGATGGGGGATGGTTTCTTTCCGGTCGCGAGGGCCGTGCTCAGGTTTCACAACTCTCCAGGCAGTGTGCGGGGTGAAATGCATCCCAAAGTCCTCGCCTTTGACCCAGGTTTTCTTTCCTCATACATATTACTCACACAATACATATCACTCACACGTCTAAGTCTTCTGCCTTCACTGCATCACTCGTTCATTCCTCGGACCCAAGCAGGAAGACCCTTTAAGCAACTTCGATCTAATCATGACTAGCGGCGATAAACTTGTAGACGCCGTCGGCAGATACCAAGTCGCCGTGATGCAAGTGCATTCTATCGAAGGCTGCCGCAAGCTATGTTAATTGACCGGGGATTGAAAGGTACGATGCAAAACATAGGGACAGGCGCAAACTTTTGGCAGAACTCTTCTCCAAAAAGGTTGCCAAATGCTCATGGGTAAGCGCTCCTACTCTAGTATAAGTACTGATGACTGATAGCATGATTCAGGTGCCCCCCTTATTGCGAAGGAAATGACCCAATCAAAGGGATTCTGCTGCTCACATTTGCGAACATCGACGATGCCAATACAGCCGAGCTTTTGTACCACAGTCAGAAGATGTACGTGTGTTCGCCACTGATCTTGGGCACGGCTATGAGTGTTCATTAGTGGTGACATTACAGTCTGGGTATACAGCTTTGCAGCACGAGATGAGGTCTGTGTATGGTGCAGGATGAGCTAGGGCAACAAGTTTTCCTTCATAGTGGAATATGTGAAGACGAAAGAAATTCCTATTTGGGTGTGGAAGGGAGACTGGAGCCTCGCAGCTCGACTGTGGTAAGGGCAAAATGGTCGGGACCTAGATACGTGCGGTATCCCTGCATCGTCAGGCTTCATTAGCTGGCGAAGAAGTCTGGAACTTGGGCAGTTACCTACCGATATGAGCCTTTTTCAGTTGCGTTCGATATGCGTGTCTGTCAGTCGCAAGTTTGTGGGAAAGGGCTAACAGAGAATCGTAATGACAGGAGAGAGATCGATCCGCTATGAGATGAGCAATATGCAGAGATATTGACACCAAAGCTTCCACCCCATCGTATCAACCCCCATTCCAAAAACAAAAAAAAAGAAAGAAAGAAAGGGGGTACGGATATCAGAGCGATAGATAGATAGATACATAACCCACCGCATATAATACACCTTCCCCCTCCTCGCCCTCCTCTCCGCCCTCTTCACAACCTCCACCCCCACCACATTCGGACTATAAACCTTCACCCACATCTCCACCCCCACCATCAACAACTTATTCCTCAACAGAATCCCCGCATCCATCCCCCTCCTGGCGTCTAATTTTTCTGCCATTACTGCTCCGCTCAACCAATCAAGTTGAAACGCCCCGACATGGTCTCCACGAGTGATCGTTGCTTCTGGCTGTCTGATCTTTTGTATGCTGTGTTGGTAGCAAAAATGATGCTGTCAAGGCTCATACACCTACCTTGACCTGTACCCTAAATGCACCAGCGTGGCTAACGCTAGGGTTATCAGACTCTTGCTCTATCACGCCTAAGGGTGCGTGCGCCGGGCCAAGGGAATCGTTACCCTAGAACCTTCATAGATTACCTACACAGTCAGCTGCGACTGAATTGACGCTTGTGCCGATAGGCAATCTGACGCGCCAAGATTTTCCAGTGCACGAGGCTATCAATTGAGACTCGCGTGGAACCAAGACGGAGGAACACACGTCCGCCGAGAAGAACGACATTCTTTTTTTGCCTCCGTGGTGAGATAGCAGTCGAAAAGTACGGGCGGGAGCGTCATCCCGGTGAGGAATCACAGTACAGATAACGATCCACCACCACTTATCTTTTCAAACAGCACGGATCCTCAGCACTTTCTAGTCAACGTCTCGAGCAAATCTTGCAAAATGGCAACTAGAGCAGTCAAAGAAAATCACAAAGGGCTACCAAGCCCATAATCCCCGAGATTCCGAAAGCTTGAACAATGCCCACGACGCCGACGGCAAAAGCTACATGCAAACCTCGGATCATGGAGACTATCGCCGCGCCATGGGCGAGAAGCAAGCAATCATGACTATCTTATATTAGACTCAAGAAACTTCAGTTGATTTGAATGACGATTTTGATATCAAAATTGAGAAGGAGATCAAGTCATGCAATTCTTGATCCTCCCAACATTTCCCATCAACGTACTGTCCGGCTTTTCTGCTTGTGTCTCGCCCATCCGTTGGCCGATGATCCCCTTCTGACCTTCGTATCCCCATTCACAGCCAGGTCCCAACATCCCCGACGGCTCCGTCGTCCGCATGATAAGAACTGGCCTGGGCTTCGAACTCACCCCCCCCCAACGGCGTCACAGACTGGACGTCGTTCTAGAAGTAGATTCCCGAAGGGTAAAAGAAGGAAAACCCAGAATCCTAAGACGCGGAGATGTGCTTATTCGGCGCGCTACATCGCACAAATGGGACAACATCTCCGGTGGCGCCACCGAGTGTGGGCGCAGGGGTTCGTGACGATGAGATGTAAGTACGTAGTGGTGGATCGAAAAGAAGATAGAGGCGGATCTTGTGGTGTTGGAAAATGGTGATAAGAGGGAAAAGCAGGCGGTGGATGTGAATGGGGGTCCCCGAGAAGAAATCGCAGCCAAACGGACCCTCTGCAGTGAATGGAAGGTCGGTGGTGACGGTAGCTCTGCTCTCAACGAGGCTAGCAAGATACTCTCGGGTAGAATAAAATATCACAGTAGACGGCAAATCCGTAAACAGAAAGGCAGCTCCCAACGTTGCCGATTCCCTCTCAACCAAAACAACATCAAGCTGGACCATGACATCCCGCTGGCTCCCCTCTCGCACCACCGATCTTGACTACTGGTGGCAGCTGAACTTACCCACAGAGGGTGGGGAAATAGGTAGAGAGGAGGGTATGGGATTGATGCAGAGAGCGCGCGTAATTTTTTCGCATTTTGGAGGGCGGGTTGATTATTCATTTGACTCAGCAGAAGAGACAGGAGGTTCTCGGACGCTCTTGAGAGCTGGTCAGGTGGCGCAAGCCGTAGATCAGCTTCCAAGACATCTTTTGAGACGTGATATACCTAAATATGGATTAATGTAGACGGCGCTTGAAAAAGTTGATACATCGCAGACATTCACAACAAACCTTTGAAGCAACAATTACAGGAGCATAGGCAATAACGAAAGCACTCTTTTTCAACACCCTCCTTCAGAGCCGGCGGTGTTGCAATGGGTCACATGTTCATCTGCTCGAATGACATTTGCTTAGTTTTCTATGTCCTCAGTAGTATTGTCCATCCATCTGCGACTGATATTCGTTGAGATATGCTCCGATTCTATCCTCTCTGCGCTGCAAGACGAGCAACCAGCTCTTGCATCCCAAATTCAAATTGCGCCTACAAAAGAGGTGTCTCGGAGTTTTTCTTTCCACTAGATGTTTCCTATCGAATGCGGAATAGCTGCACTAACTTCTGGTATTAGATTCCACTTGGGCAAAGTCTGGTGCCTTCGGCTGTCTAGATGAAGCCGCAATCTTCATTTGGGCTATGAAAGCCATCCTGCGTTTCTTCGACGGAATGGAGCCAAATCCGTCCAGGACAAAAATACGGGTAGCCTTCCGTCTGCAGCCGATGTGCGGTGGTGTTTTACATCCGGGAGAAAGCTGTATGCATCATAGACATTGGACATTCCTCCTACGATTGCTGCTCGTCGTCAACGCTGCTGCTTGGTCCAGGCTTTGACGAAATCATCCTTGTCCTTAATACCAAGGCCCACTCTCTTCACCCTACCCAATCTGGCCAATGCATCAGCCACTTTGTCCAAAATTCGCTTCTCCGCTGCATTGATACTCTCGACATCTTCCGAACTGAGCAATGTGTCCGAACTACTCGCTCGGTCGTCATACAGCATCTCTCTCTCTATTTGACTGGAAGAATTCCTAGTTGCTGACGACTGAGATGTGTTGTGGACGCTTTCCGCAATTCTCACACGGATACAATGCGTTGGCTTGCTCAAGAGGTTCCAGACGAATGAGATGTATGTACATGGTACGGGCGTCGTGATATCTCCCGCGGTGTAACGAAGGCTTATTGGGAAGATTTTGGCTTGAGGAGGTGCCGTGAGAAGCGATGGGCTGAAGGGAAGGATGCCTCGCCCATTAGTTGTTGTGCACTCAGGGTAGACCACAACAGCTTGGCCTGGGTATTGCTGGATGAGGGTTTGCAGATCTGTAAGTCTCACATGCTTTGGCGGTTCAAGTCGTGGATATTGGAGAGCGCGAAGCATGGCATGGAATAATGAAACGCGATGCACAAGACGGGTTGATGGGTATGAGGCCGTAAAGATAGGATCGAAAATGGCGGCGAGATAAAGAGAATCAAGGGGAGAGGTATGGGAACAGGCAATAATGGAGCCTGGTTGCGGCAGTCGTGCCTTGTGGTGTTTGGCGAGAGAGCTGGGGACACATGATCAGTAATGTATCCAGAGTATCTGCCGCAAGACACGCACCCCTTCTTGACACCGTCTATCTGAAGATCGATCCACCAGACTCCAGGTGCACCAAGTATGAGCCACAACGACGCTTTTTTCCCTAAAGATCCAATCGGCAGCCATTGTAATACAAAGAAGTAAGTCAAGGTGACCGTGAGAAGTATTGGGAGCCGGATAAGGAGTAAGAAGAGATGGAAAGGCAGATAGATGCCGGATGATTGAGTAGGTATGGGAAAAAAAGGTGCGATTCCAGAGCCTGGAGGGTGTCAGTGTGTGAATCAACATGTTTTGACTATGGGAGCAGAGTGACTACCTCGATCTCTGAACTGCGAATATTTCTCCATAATTCCGCGTAGAAATCTGCAAGAAGGCTCAAGGTACGGCAATGTCAGAAGCAAAATATGAATAATCTATGAAGCAGGCCATGTATATGAGTAGAGAGAAGCCAAAGAGAGGGGGAAAGTTCTTGTATAGAGCGTGACATGCCAGTGCAGGACCCAGCCAGCTGGTGAGCTATGGGAATGCTTCGGGAATGAATGCGCACCTCTCGGCCAAACCGTGCTCCGCGGAGATCTGCAGTCAATTAGCCGCTAGAGCCAATACGGCTTAGCGGTTAATCCCTCGTTGCTCTGTTTACATTTACACCTCTTCTCTAGTCGTCTGTCATTTTCGAGACCTCTACTCGTGATCGTGCCATTGCGAGGTTCAAGCATCCAAAGAATGTCCTCAGCGAGTTGCTCATTGCTCTAAGCTACTCGGTACGATTTGCTGTAATGGAAAATCATAATGGGAGCTCTGTGGGTTTTCAAGGCTTGTCTACTCCCTCAGTACATGTCTAATGACGACAGCAATTTCCCTCGCATTTGCGGCCTCCAAGTAGGATCATGTCCCCTGGTAAATTATGTGAGATGTCGGCGTCAACTACAAATGCTCGCACCACGGCTATGCCACCTCCGCAAAACGTGAATGGCCTCAAGCGAAAGACGTTGGCTGAACGCGCCGGAGAACCCACCGGAAGACCTGCGCCTGCCCCTCCAAGTTCACGCTTAGTCAGTGCTCATGTCAGAGCAACATCGCTTGCCAGCGTTTCCCGGGACTCCTCCTTCTCGTCCTCCGTGTCATCGCGACAAACATCCGGAGCATCGATGCGGAATGTCTCAAACAACTCCTACTCAAGCAGTGTCGGTACCCGCCCGTCGTCTGGACAGTTATATAGACCCCAATCCGCCATGGCCACGCCATCCCACCTACAGAAACCCGTCTATACTATCGGTCGGCCGGCCACATCGCTAGAAGTACACGAGGAAGAGCCTGGAATAGCTCGGACAGTTGGCAAAAGGAAGGGTAGGACCCCACTTTCTTCATGCCCAACCCCCCCGGAATATCCTGTAACCTTGCAATCTCCCAGGCTCAGAGGACGTTCAATCCGCGGATTCTCATTGAACTCGTTGAACATTAAGTTCAACACTCTTTCCTTGAAGAGTGGCCCATCACAGTCTACTCCCAAACTAGATGTGGAAGTTCCCCCTACTCCATCCTACATCCCAAAGCTTGTTCCCCAAGTTCCATTGCCCACAGAGACCCCAAGTCCTAGCAAATCCCCCAAGAAGACACCCAGGGCTCTGAAACTATTTTTAAACCGCACATCTAACGATGTTATAGCATGGGACACCGATAGTCGCCTCGAAGAAGTCGAGAACATGTGCTCGCAATTCAAGGAGAGTATGGATGGTGCGACGACGGAGAGCAAGGGCTTGAAGGAGATCATAGGGGTGTACAAGATCAGAAGTAAGTTAACCTCAAGAAATTCTCGTCTCAATGCCACCCAAGCCTAATCAATTTAGTTGCGGAGTTGGAAGCTATTAGGACCACGTTGACTACTAGCAACACCGCTCTTCAGGCTGATCTTGATGCCATCAAAGCTCGAGTCGACGAAACTTCAGAGGCGTTGGATGATGCGAAGAGGTATGGCTCTACAGTCCTATCTCTTCGACAACAGAGTTGGCAGATGGCTAAAAGGAAGGCAGGTACCATAACATTCGACTTGATGACATGCAAAGGCAACACAATCACGACCTTGACGACGTACGGCACAATGCTGAAACGGAGCGCCGGTCGTTGGTCAGAGATCATACAGAGAAATTGGAGGACGTTCGACGGACCTTGGAGAATGCATTGGAAGAGGAGAAGACCAGTCATCAAAGAGAAGTCCAGGCACTGAGCACCGAAGGTGCGTCAACTCAGCGGGAAAAGGAGAAGGAAATGGAGAATCAGAGAAGCGCCTTCGCCGCTGTTGAGAAAGAATTAGACGTCTTGAAGACCGATGTTGCTCGTGAACGAGAGGTCAACGAACAATTGCGTGTGAGACTTGCCGAGTCAGCGACTAGGGAGACCGATCTTGAGACATCAGTTCGGAGACTAGAGGGTCACATTCATTTCCTAGAATCCGACAATAAAAGCCAATCGCAAGCTTTTGCGGATTTGGAGATGAGGATGCAGAACGCGATTCAGACTGCTGCAGAAGCAATGGACAAACTGAGAACCGAAGAGACTTTGCGAAGGAAATTGCATAACCAGGTGCAGGAGTTAAAAGGAAACATCAGGGTATTCTGCCGTGTCAGGCCTTCCCTCGAGTCGGATCCAGTGGATGCATTTGCACGAATCGTGTACCCAGATGACGAGACAGATTCGAAAGAGGTCGAGGTCATGGGCGCCGAGGAAAAGAGTAGTCTGGGCACCATTACGACCAAAAAGCATCCTTTTGCTTTTGACCGAGTTTTTGGACCCGAATCACGAAATCAGGACGTTTTTGGTGAAATCAGTCAGCTCGTGCAAAGTGCGTTGGATGGCTATAACGTGTGTATCTTTTGCTATGGTCAGACTGGCTCCGGCAAGACCTACACAATGTCAGCAAACGATGGCATGATCCCTCTCGCTGTCAACCAGATTTATGAAACTGCCAAATCGTTAGAGGAGAAGGAATGGCAATATAAAATGGAGGGATCTTTCATCGAAGTCTACAACGAGGAGCTCAACGATCTTCTCGGCAAAGCCAATGACATGGATAAGAAAAAGCATGAGATCAAGCACGATATGGCGAAAGGCAAGACAACCATTACCAACATTACAACAGTCGACTTGGACGCTCCTTCAAAGGTCAACGACATCCTGGAGCGCGCATCAAATAATCGGTCGGTAGCATCTACCAAGGCTAATGAACGGTCGTCGCGCAGTCACTCGGTCTTCATCTTGAGGCTTATTGGCGAGAACAGCATCACAGGCGAAAAAAGCGAGGGCACGCTGAATCTTGTCGATCTAGCTGGTAGCGAGCGATTGAATCACAGCGGTGCCGTAGGTGAGAGATTGAAGGAGACACAGAACATCAACAAGAGTTTGAGCTGTCTGGGCGATGTCATCGGTGCCCTGGGTCAGGGCAAGGAGGGAGGGCACGTGCCCTACAGGAACAGCAAGGTACGCAATCGTTTCTAGAACCAATGGTTCCTTGTTTTTTTCAGCTGTATTGACAATTCATATAGCTTACGTACCTGCTACAAACGTCTCTCGGCGGCAATTCGAAGACCTTGATGTTCGTCATGATTAGTCCGCTTCAGGCCCATCTCAGCGAGACCTTGACAAGCCTGAAGTTCGCGACGAAGGTGGGCTTTTCATGTGTACCCTACTCAAAAGCCACATTGCTGACGCATAATACCTCAGGTCCACAACACGCATATTGGAACAGCAAGGAAACAGACAAAGACGCGGGACGCTTGATCAGAGCAGGCAGCATGACGGCTTCTAGCGTTCTTCGTTTATGACTTTCAGAGGTTGGATTTCCCATTTTATCCGGTTGGTCGGGCATGTTCGGCGGCAGTATCTCAATAGTCCTTGATCGAGGTCAAGGATCGGCCTCATGTACATTTTTCAGACATACTATTTTGAGTGCAATGCACCTTCTCTGTGCTATGGGTATCTGAAGAAGCCATCGCTATTCTGCGAGCGTGCAACTGCAGATCCCCAAGCTGTACTCTGAGAGAGCGCACCTGAAGAGCGCACCTTTGTCATCTATTAAAATCCATGAACTTGTTTTCTTTGGATTTGAAGTTGTTTTCATTGTTTAATGAGAGGAGGTAAGGGAGCCTCTACATCGACGCACTGCTACACTACATGATACTAATCATCGAGGCCACGTCGTGGACCTGAAATTCCCATCCAACTTCATCGCCTTTAGAGTAACTAGAACAAGGCTCTTTCGTTCTCATATTTCGACCGTTCTCAGACCCTTATCAAGCGCTCGAGAAATAAGGGGGGAATCTTCCTTGAGAGTATAATTTCAAATACCCTCGCATCGCTTCTGCTCGGGTAAATTTCGATTTGAAAAATATGATTGTAATAATCTAATTGCGAAGAGAAAAAAGAAATGAATCCATTTCGTTCATCGAGATTCAATCTAATGTGTAAGCGTGTCGAATTAAGTGGAACTGATCTTGGTGTACCTCTGCAAGCAGAGGTACTTATCCTAGTACCACGAAAAGGTGTCAGTCCACGCTGGGGCCATGAACTTGTTTTCCAACAGCTGCACTCCCTGGCTCCTGGTAGCCAGTATTGGTAAGGCTAAAATTAAGCCCTAGTACTATACCAATTTGGGAGTCTCAGCTCCGAGTTCACTCCGAACTCGAGGTTGCGTTTCCCTCGGTCCAACATCAGGCCTAACAGTGCCAACATCGTGCCTTTTTCTCCAACTGCAAACCTCCTTTGAGTATGGGTGCAGCTGGGGCTCTTCCTCTTTGCCAATACCAGCAATTTTCGTCCTGACCAGCAATTTTTTTGTTGCACTCCCACCCTTACGAGTCCAAATCCGAGCATGCCGCAAACAATCGCTCCAGCAATTGCCCACGTGACCTCTCTTCCCTCCAAATCCTGCTACACAATCTCTGTAGCTATCCCCCAAGATATCCCCTACCTTACCACCATCCAATGGGCCGCCTTAACTTCGAATCCTCTAATCAAAACTCTTTACCCTCAAGGCCCTACTCCCGGCCTCACAGCCTTCACCCGGAACTCCTATACGAAAGCTCTGCAATTTCCCTCTGTCCGCATCATAAAAGCTACAGATACCGAAAGAGGTGAGATAGTCGCGTTCGCGAAATGGATCAAATACCCTGAGGAAATACCGGAACCTCTGCAAGGTGAAGGAGGTAGGATCCAGAGCGTAGGACAGGCTGGCGCTAGAGGGTGGAGTAAGGGAAACACTCCAAGTCAGAAACCTGATGAGGTAGATAAGAGAGCACTGGGTGACTGGAATGGCATTATAACGCAGATGAGAAGGGGGATTATGAAGAACAGACGGCATACGTGTCGAGCGAAGCCTGATCCGTGTTCGTTGGAGTGTTATTTTGGAAGTATTGCACCTGCGCTATGGGGTGAGCCATCCCAACATGCAGAGAAGATGATTGATTCTTGGGTGGCTGATCCATGGCTCACAAACAGTGCTCGACATCCTCCACACCCACCCCTCCCATCAAGGCCGAGGCGCTGGCGCCCAACTGGTGAAATGGGGCACCGATCTGGCAGACAGAGAGCGCTTACAATCCTATCTCGAGTCTTCCCCAGCCGGGTATCCGCTCTTCAAAAAATGCGACTTCGAAGATGTCACAGAGATGGAAATAGAACTCAATAAATACCGAAATCACGGCTACGGACAATACAAATACAAACACATCGTCATGATACGACCGCCAAACGTTCCACCAAATGTTCCGCCTAAGGATCTGATTATTGAAAAACACCCAATCGGGTATTGGGATTTTGGACTTCCTACCACAGCCGAGAGTTTTGAGAGCGGTAATGACAGTAGTAGTGACGAGGGTTCTGGCGTGATTTCCGAGAAGAACGGACAATATGGAATCTTTGGTGCTGTGGGTGGGACGAGGCAGGAGCCCTTTAGGCCGACGAGCCATTTTGGGATTTTAGATACGGTAAGTGAGGGTGGGGAGGGAGTGAGTAGGCCTACGAGTCATTTTCTGCCTGCGAACGTGGAGGAGAAACCCTCGAGACCGGTCTCGTTGATATGATATAGCAAGATGTCATGGTGCCGGCAAGTTCCATGGCTGAATCCCCTTGCTATCAAGATAACCGAAGAAAAGCGGGCGCTCCATTGCTGAGAAGGGCAGACTACGCTGAAGAAATCCATTACACCAGGAAATGCGCTCTTCTGGCCCAATAGAATGCCTCTGTCAGGGTCGCTGGGAGCCGCTTCGGCGCCTCGTTATCATCAGAGCAAACTGAAACCAAGGGGTCGGGATCGTTTAAAGCCATAGCTAAGTGAGCTACGAGAAGGATAACTGAGGACTCGAAAAGCGGAAAAATCTCTCCTTGCTCGGGAAAAGATCGAGCAAAAGTCAGGTATACTCCCCATGGATATCCGTTTGATCCATAGATATGCGGCACCCACCAGTGTGACGCAACACACACGACCGACAGTGAAACCAACGGACCAATCCCGGCGACTGAAGTCACAATTTGGCCCAATAGCGAGATCATCACCCCTTCGCAACAATTTCCACGTTTAGATGCAACGTCATCGGGCGGTGTCAGCTTTGACAAGGTCGGTCGCAAGCTAGCGCTTACGGATCTACGATGGGCCAGAGTATGACAGTGGGTACATAGTCGTGTAATCGCCGTGACGTTTGTATTTTGGAATAGAGCCGAAATTCGCTGCTTGATCCAGTCTTGAGCCTTTTCCTATTTTTCGAGTGGAACCACGCCGGTACGCAGATCTGGCGATGTATCTTTGGATCGAGCAGACACAGCATAGGAGAATGGTTCGCAGTCCCTCAGTCGGCACGTTGCTTGCGAGCGCGCTTGCTTGGATCGGTGCCGTTGAAGCTGTATTGGTGCCTGGCTGCCAAACCGTGGCGCCGCCGGAAAAGAACCTCACTAGTGTGCGGACGGCAGAAATTACTGTTGCGGCTCCTCCATTCGGTGTGGTCTACGCACAGCAAAATGACATGGCATTTGTGGCATTGGGTACAAGTCTTGGCGTTTTGAATACCAGCGCATTCATCCCAAGCCTGATCCACGAGATTCCGCTACCAGCACCGTACGTGAGTTCTGGAGGCACGGGAATCACTCTAACCCACAACGGGCGCCACGTACTGGTGACTGCTTTTAGTACCGCTTTAATCGTGGTCGATGTGGTAAAGGCAGCCACCGGCAGCCCAGACGCAGTTGTTGGCGTTTTGAATGGTCCTGCTGCCGCCGGACATAGCGCAATCGAGGTGACTATAACCGGAGACGACAAGTATGCCTTCGTGAGCCAGGAAGATGGCTCTCGGCAGACTGGTGGACGCGGGACCATCGAGGTCTTCGAGCTGCAGAGGCCGGCCGCTAACGGGACTGTCTCTGGCACCTACGTTGGATACCTTATCCTGGATGATTTGGTAATCGGCACCGCACTCTCATCTGACGGCTGCATTCTGTACGCAACCAGTGAAACGGCCCCGAACAGCACTACACAAGGCACTCTCAGCGTTATTGACATTGAAAAATTGAAAACCGACCCAAGCAAGGCGCTTATATCGAAAGTGACTGCCGGTTGCGGACCTGTAAGGGTGATTGTCTCGCGAGACGATCGGGTAGTCTGGGTCACGGCACGTGAAAGCAACGCCCTCCTCGCGTTCGACGCTTCGAAACTCATCTCCGATCCGAGCGCGGCGTTGCTCGCCTCCGTCCAGGTGGGCACTTCTCCCATCGGCCTGAGATTCGCAGGGGCCAACGAGCGTCGAATCCTCACGGCCAACTCGAACCGATTCGCCAGCTCGGACCCCTCTCTGTACGGCAACGCTACGACAGGCCTGTCTGTGGTTGATGTGGATGCTGCCCTCCGCGGCGAACAGGCTAATCTGGGCCAAATCCCGACGGGCTTGTTTCCGCGAGAACTGGCCCTTAGCCCTGATGGCAAGACCATCCTCGTGTCTGATAATGGCTCGTTGATGATACAGGCGATAGATGTATCTACTTTACCATGAGAAGATGATCACTCTAGACTCCTGATACAGCTTAGCTAGATGCAGTTCAATCCTGCTCTATGAAAGATGGGGTTTGGATCGTTGCTCTTTTGCGTGGATACTGTACTACAAGTTTATCTGTACGGTCACTTTTCTTCTTTGTCATCTCCAAATTCCATCTCGTGACCAACGCTACCCACCTCTCTACCATTTCCAGAAAGGCTTTGTCGATGGAGTTGATCTGACGTTTTTAGCTATCGCCTTAAACGTACTCAAGCTAAAATAGTTTTGCGAAGCGTTTGATAAAATATAGTGTTACGTCTGAATATTAAAAAATTTGATTTCACAATATAAGCGATTGTCTATGACAGCGTTGAATTACATTATAATCAAAGACTCGTTTTCTCGAAACGAGATTATTAATAAACTGCTTCTCCGCGTACACTCCCTATTATTACACGTACAGATTCATATTTATTTGACGTACATCCCCCCAAAATGGGTTAGCGACTGTCAAGGCGCTGATCGAATCAATTTTCAGCGACATATTAAGTACTGTAGCGTAGCAAGCTTGCTTCACAGCCAATGATCCTCTTCTACCCATTGAACGCTTGGCTCTCAGTCTTTCCTGTGACCGAGGGAGCGGAGTGATGCGGCATCCCACCAGGGTGATCAGCGCCCCACCCGTCTGAGTACATCTATCTAAGCAGGAGCTCCATAACTTGTGCTTATCTCTGTCCTATTTCTCTCTCTTCCCTCTCAACTTTTACCCTTCTATTCTATCAAAATAAACTACGAGTACGAGTCTCCTCTACAGCTCGCTTTACTTTCACAGACCGCATCATATCCCCGAGGCTCACCAACACATCATGCACTCAAACGGCGCTGATGTCATCCCCACTGTCGACCTCTCAGCCTTACATCCGGCGGAGATGTACAATCTCGTGAACAAGCCGCCACAGAGCTCGCGCGATGCTGTCGTCCGCACGGATGCGTTGCTGTAACGGGACACGGGGTGCCCTCTGCCCTCTTGAAGGAAACCTTCGACATGAGCAAAAAGCTGTTTGACTTGCCGCTCGAGGAGAAGATGAAGGCGCCGCATCCGGACGCCTTCAGGCCTCATCGGGGATACTCCGCTATAGGCAGGGAGAGGGGGGCTGCGAAAGGAGCCATGGATACTGAAGATGAGAAGCGAAAGGAGGAGCTTAAGCGGATTACGGATTACAAGGTCGGTATTATTTTGATCTAGCTGTTGGTGGTTAGTGATAAGAATTGGGGAAATCTCGTGTAATAACACACCCGCTTTTTTGTAAAAAATTAGGAAAGCTACGAGATCGGCAGCGAAGAGAATCCATTCGAGCAACACAATATTTGGCTTCCAGAAGACATCTTGCTTGGCTTCCGTCACCTCACAACGGAGCTGTTCTGGAGGTTGCAGGATACTAGCATGGCGATACTGGACGCGCTGATCATGAGCCTTGGGATTAGCGAAGAGGAGGCCGTATATGTGAGGAGTATCCATTCGGGCCACAACAACCAACTTCGATTGCTGCATTATCCGCCTATCCCCACGGAGGTATTAAAGAATAAAGATCTGTCGCGCCTGGGTGAACACAAGGACTTCAGGTAAAAGCCCACACTTTCCCGTACTCTCGATACCGTCGAGCGACTTTTTACCGTCTGACTGTGGGTATAGCTCCTTCACTCTGCTATTCCAAGACACGCACGGAGGTCTGGAATTTGCCAACTGTGAAACTGGCGGATTCATGCAAGCTACGCCGAAATCGGATACTGTTTATATAAATATTGGTGATATGTTCGAGCGGCTTTCGAATGGTTAGTCCCCGAGTGGGCCGGTTCAAGATCGCTGACTCTTCGTGAACGTCTTCCCTCAGGCTTTTACCCCGCTCCTACACACCGTGTTACTATCCCAGGACGGGAATCATCCTCCACGGACGGAGGCACTGAAGTCACTACTGCACGATATTCCATGCCATACTTCGTCGGCCCGGACTATGACGGTGTCATAGCCCCACAGCAGTCTCTTGTTCTTGCCCACCAGAACGCGCTGTATGAGCCGACGACATACAGGAATTTCTCCGAGAAAATGTTCAAAGCCACCTTGAACTCAGATAGTTAGGTTCTAAAAAAAATCGAACTCGTATTCTCTATAGTCTAAGGTTTATCAAGATTACCGGCGATGTGCTTCCCGAGTGAGACATGTTTACTATCCTTTGTAAAAGACAGAATCAGAGACAGATCCTCTGCTTTTTGAGCCTGCCTTATGCCATCGAACGAGTCGGAAGGTAGGATACAGGTGGCGCGAACGGATTGGCACCTGAAATGTCTTCGGCGTAGGAGATGTTCTGGAACTGCTCGACCCCGTTGGCGCATGTGCCTTGATAGGAAACGCGGGTAACGACATTGATGACGAAGGAGATGGCCGTCGCCGTTTGCAGGCACTACAGGACAAGTAAGATGTCAAGAGTCCGCATTGTAGCCAAAGATGATGAGCAGATGAGTCAGAGGCGGACAAAATTCGAATGAAGTTGAGAAACAATAAATAGCCCACTGGGAAAAAGCAGAGATACTGCCATCTTTAAGAGGAAACAACAGCCTCAATAATGGGAGAGAGAGAGAGAGGAAGCAGGAAAGTTGGGTAACTTGTTGCCCGCTGGTGGAATCCATACAAGAACATCGCCATTATCTGGTGGTGACTGCTTTACGCGCCGAAAGCGAAATCGGAATCGAAAGTCCTCACCCCAGTCAAATAATATCCAGCGGCAATGATGCCCGAAGGCAGCCGGCCGTGGTAGCTATAATTGCTTGTTATCAGCATGTACGGTAAAGAGGCTTTCGTCGGCCAGCTGAAGAAGAATGCTCTCTATTCGGCGTCAGGCATGTGTTGCGCCTTCCCAATGGGTTACGAGAATCCATAACTTGGTCCCACCAGATGCGTGGTTGCTGTAGGGCCACGAAGCCGGGTGGTTCTCCTCCACGAAGACAGCCAAAGTTTGTGGAATCGGATGATTCACTGTCGGGGGGCAACCCGGGCTCACCTCATTGGCTTGTTTAAGTTTCAGAATCAAGGGTGAATATTATGACATGATTGTCCTCGCTTAGCGACTTGCATGTCGATGTTTGCTACATCAACAGAGATTCTTTGTGTACTCTATGGATAACATGAGTAAAAGTGGCATAGCAAGGGCACCTATCCCGCTTCACGGAGATGTTGCCGATTAATAGGGTTACTGACATAGGAGGTTGAGGATATGCTCAAAAGTGCGCATACACTTTGTACCCATGATGCATGGGACGTGTTCAATCTCTAATTGTCGTGGGCAGTTGGAAGGCGCAAGAAGGGGAGAAGGTCGGCATGCTTTGATGCCTAGAGACCCACATTCTGATTTGGTGCTTCGCAGTTAAGGTCTCGAATAAATTCTGGGGACTTGATCCACGACAGGCGTTTTGATTTTTCTTCCAAGCGCTGTCGTCGAAATGTATGCAATTAAAGAGGTCAAAAGATTGGTATGTACTAGTACACCGATGAGAAGCACCAGCTGGGCTTGTCCATACAGCTATGCCCCTGGGGCTTACATAACCTCTTGATAGGTACACTTCCATGTACATGTCAGCCGTCTGCTTTTGTTGGATGCTCTTGCGGTCGGGACCTTGCTGGGTGACGTGGTCGTTGGTGTCGGTCTCGGCAGCAGTTGCTGGACCGTCTTGAGCGGCTTCGCCGTGGGTTGGGGCTTCGCCTGGACGATCTTGGTATGGAAGTGCATCTTTGCGTCTTTTGTCGTGGTCTGCGAGGTCGTCGTTGTCGACTGGACTCTCATCGGTGCTGTGATGTCTTGGCTGACCAAATTTGTGAGTTGATCTGGTGTCGTCATTCTCAGAACGAGACAATGCTTCCTCTTCGTCCGCTACCTCATCGGCAATTCTGGCAATGTCTAGGTGGCCGACCCAAGCCTCTCTGTGTTTTGCGACTGTCACCCTTCACGCCTTTCTTGACATTCTTCGCGTAGTCGATAGGGGGCATAGCAGTACCATGGCTGATGTGGCTTGATTGCTGGCTGTGGGTGGATGTTCGACTGACGTTTCCGCCGTTGACTGGATGGATTCATTGGAGGGAGGGAGGGAGGCAATTTGACTTTTGAGGGGTTTCTTGTGATTGGTCATGTGAATCGAGTGCGCGATGTGAGGTGTGTAGTTTGGCGCTTGCGGAAAGAAAGGGTGAGCTAGAGCTCGAAGAGTTGTGTGAAGAGTTGCGATAAACCAAAGCACGAGAAGAAGGTAGAGCTGGACATCATATAGCCTCCCTCCGTGCTGGCTCCTTGATTCTGCACTGCAAACTTCTTTTGTACCTACCTGTTTGCCTACTACCAAAGACTGTTGGGTTAGCTCATGCTCTAGGCAGTGTTGCTTGCACCACTCAAAGGTTGACAAATGGCAAGTCCCGGAGAGACTGCCGGTTCCAAGACTGGGACATAGGCATTTGCGAGAAAGGGTCAACAGGGCAAGCTACAGACACAATCTGCGAAGGCCGTTCAGCAGACCTTGTGGCATTTGTACATACAGTGCCGAAGAGGACGCGTCCTGTATAAAGCTTCTTTCTTACCTCTTGGCATGAACACTTTTTAATTCCTCATTTGTAATTTGTGGCCTCCTCGCCTGGGCCTCATTGATCAGAGCTGGCAAGTCATTGTCAAGAGCAATCTGACACCATCGCACATACTCTGTAGCGTCGTACGCAGCAGGACCCATTGCCACAGGCGCGCAGCCGTGTCTCAAAAGTGAGATTTCATGATTTGCGGCAGGTTGCAAGGCAAGGCAGTCTGGGACAATCTGTAGGGCTGGAAAGCAACGTGTTCGAGTGGCGAGATGGAGACTTCCCTCCCGCTACGAAAGGGGGAAGGGGGGGGGGGGGTGTTGACAATTGAACCTTCGATGTGTAGAAGAAAATCGATGATAGAGATGTGCTATTTGTTCCTACCGAACAGGTCAAGTGCACAGTCCCGAACTGACATATTAACTGTAGAGAGAAATAAATCTTATTTCGACTATCCAGGTATTCAAGTCATTATAGAAAAATGGTATCGAAAATCCTGGACAGCGCTAGTACCAGCCCGACCTGACTCTCGGAAGGCAGTCCCTCCCCTGTGAGCGGAACTTTAGTGACAGATTTTGGGTACGATAGGGGCCTCGAGCCCAAACTGGGCTGAGACCAGGTGCAGTTCCGAAGCACTTCTAAGCGCATTGTCCAGGCAACCCATCCGGCGTGACGTTATCCGACATCTTGGCACAGGAATTTTGGCGTCCAGGACTTTCGGTGCCGACCTCTGTACTTACCCTTTTTTTGATTCAAAATACTAGCCAACTAACAACACTGGTCATCCAGGCAGGCAATTGGCCGCTGCAAGACTGAAGCAAGTCAATGCAGGGTTCGTCGGATACCCAATGTTAATGCATTAACATGGCGGAATCTCTCGACGTTTGCCGCCGCACGAGGCGGAATACCGGCATGGAATCGGCCAGGTCTCTCACGACCTGCTCTTGTTGAAGCCTTCATGGCAATGGTGGAGGTGGAAGACCACTATCGATTGGATGGTTTTCATAATGACTTATGTATGATTTTGGTAGCCTGTGACTTGCTGTGAAGAGTCAACGAATGGCGCAGCAAGGAGGCTGTGTGCCAGCCCCGCGTGCGTCATGCATGCAGCGTCTAAATTGAGGTGTCTTGATCGGCGTTGAGGAGGCCTTGCATTACGAGTTCTTTGGTGTAAGAGTCTTTCCCTCCAGCTGAAGCTGCATCACTGAAATGAGTAAAGATGACTGAAACGGCGAGGAAGAAGAATCCTGGGACGACAAAGCCGAAACGAATGGGGCGGAACCAGCTTGCCAAGATATCCCCGCCGACGCCATCCTCCACCCCTCCAAGCAACGCAACATTGCCACCACGGACACGAGCAGAACCCCCGCTTGACCAACCTCCTCGATATTCCGTTTTGTTCCCTCCGGAGCAGACAAGCCTACCCCAACGGCCCCATCAATTCTTGCACCCACCCTTGCATACCTCCCCCCAAACCTCAAGTAGTCCTCTCCCACCACCAGCAACAAGCAATTGTTTCCAGATTGCTTCACATGATGCGGTCCTCGCCAGAACAGTCGCTAATTCCGAGCTTCCTGTCAATACTGCCTTCGTTGAGCAGCAACAGCCAAGTCCAGAGGCCATAGCCCAGGAAGCCCTCCGCGATCTCATCTCCACGAAGTTCGACTCAGTAATAACCTCAATTGACGGCGAACAATTTGATGGAGATGAGCAAGAGCTAGTGATACAAGACGATGCACAGTCAGGTATCAGAGGAGGATGGGCTTCCGGAAGTCGGCAGGTGTCTCGGGGAGCCAACAGGGCCATTTCTACAGCAGTAGTCGGTACAAACTACTTCGCCAAGGCCAACCTATACGCAAACTCAACACTGCCGCCCAATCTACCCACACTGCAACTGTAAGGCCTCCCGCTCTGTTAGGCTCACATTGCTAGTCCGGCTGCTGACAGCGAGATCCCTAGCTACCTTACATCCTATCCTCTGCTATGCCTCGCAGCACAGTACTCACAACGTGCCTACAACAAGCCAACAGGGAACGAGAGGGAAGCTTTCGTCAATGCCGATTGGCGGATGGGCACCAAAGCCATGGTCATCAAATCTATGCCAATTGATGACATGAATTGTGTCGTGTTTGCCATACGCGGAAGCCAGACCTTCATGGATTGGGCGGTGAATCTGAACTCAGCACCCGTGTCACCCAACGACTTTTTGGTAAGATTATACGTGCATGTCTATCATATACAGAGCTCACAACTTTCAAGGATGATCCGGGCAACCTCTGCCACTCAGGCTTCTTATCGGTAGCCCGCAAGATGATCAAGCCAGTGGCTGCCCGTCTTCGATCTTTACTCGCGGAGAACCCTGCCCGCAGCAGCTGCTCCCTACTCATGACGGGCCACTCAGCAGGCGGAGCAGTGGCAAGTCTACTCTATGCCCATATGTTCGCTGAGCAGGCGAAATCAGAGCTCAACACCCTGACCGTCTGTGCGTACTCCTCAATGTACCTTATCAAACGGTGACCTATGCAGACTTTAGCTTACAATTTCATAGGCTTTAAGCGCATACATTGCCTCACTTTCGGCACGCCACCAATTTCGCTCCTCCCACTCACGCAGCCTCCTACCTTCCGCTACAAAAAGTCTCTCTTCATGTCATTCATAAACGAAGGCGACCCAGTCCCTCGAGCAGATAAAGCATACGTTCGCTCTCTGCTAAATCTGTATGCCTCGCCTGCCCCAGGCTCCACGTGCACCGCATCTTTACCTGCTCTGAAGCCTTGCAAGCGGAAGGCAAAGCCCAAGAAGGCAACGGGCCAGCCAAATAATGCATCAAGTGCACTTACCACACCTCCCCAAGCTCCGGTGTGGAGGGTCCCAGCTGGCGCGCTGTCGAATGCTGGCCGCTTGGTTGTGCTCAGAGAGAACAAGAACTCCACCACTGGGGTGGAGGATGATGTCAAAGCAGAGATCACCTGTGATCAGGAGCTGAGAGGCGTGGTGTTTGGGGATCCCGTGATGCACATGATGAAGGTTTATGCGAGGAGGGTGGAGGTCTTGGCGACCAAAGCTGTGACGGCTAAGATTTGGGGCTGAATGCCAGTGGTGCAAGCAGAGTGCCGGAAGATTGAGCATCGAAGGTGCTGATAGTGAGCCACGCAGCATCACAAACTGGCGAGTACAATCGGAATCATGACGTTACGACTTATGTGTAGGAATGTTGTCTTTACTATTCAACTCTGGTATTCATGAAAGGGCTTTTCAAATTCAATCTCAGGGAGTTCTTGTGAGGCTGGGGTTGCTTTAAGAAGCACTGGCAGGGGGTCTGTTCCACTCTTCATTATGTGTTGGATGAAATGTTGTTCTGGAGTTGGGAGCGAAGCCTTTGATAATATGTCTTTATTTCTTTCACTCATCCAATGAAGTAGACCTCAAATGAATCTCTACGAACAATGTGAATCCTCAAAATCCTGACAACAGCAAAGTCAATGAATAATTCTTACCCCATCTGATGTTGTCCATCCACGAAGGAATTCGGTCATGAAATACGCGTTCATTTATTCGTGCTTGATGCCTTTGCACGCGGTCGGAAACTACATTGAAACGAAACGGGACGGTAGCTCGCGACTGCAACGTCATTCAAGAAATTTTCTGAATATATTTGGCTTCAGTGTTCGCTCTATAGTACCAAAATCCTGACTTCATCATATCCTATTCCTAGACTAAATGATTGGTAGAAACGTTTCTTTGACTTGGGTTCTGCAGTTCTTCTTCTTCTTTTTTTTCTTCTTTTTCTTCTTCTTCTTCTTCTTCTTCATCTTCCGCGAATAATATATCCTGCCCATTTCCGAACCCGGAGAGCATATCATAAGAAAACAGAAACCAGAGAAAAGCGCCGTAGAGCGTGAAGCCAGCGTATGCTGTAGTGGAGATTTCCCCGAGGGGGATGGGGGGGTGAAGAATGAGCGAGTTAGCTTTCCGCTCCTCTACGACCCCGAAAAACATCAAAATAAACGAAGCCGACCATGCTTACTTACTGCAGGAGAACATCGTGGCAGAGGTATACGGATGCTGTTATACCAACTTTGGCTCTGCGATAACGGAGATGTTATGGAGTTCCTACTTGATGGTGATTTGTTCTTCCGAATCCCCTCTTCACGTTTCATGAAATTGTAACACCGGTTGCCATGTCGCCTACAGAGCCTATTGTCAAGATGACTTGGTAAAAGAAAAACAAAAAAACAAAAGGGGGGAGGGGGGGGTTTCGAGGTCTGCTTTTGTTCTTCAAAGTACATCATAGGCTACTAGTTGTCACACAGATCATACATATACACAATCGTCTGCTTCATAACATGCCTAGTAACTTGAGTATCGCTATGGAATGTGAATAGATGGAGGAAAATTAGGGTCAATGCAAGACAGCACAAAGCTCGTCGTGGTTCAGGTGGCGAAGGAGTATCAGCCTGTCATCAGTAGAAGCTTTGCCGGGCTGCCTAGGTCGAGGAATAAACGGTTGAGTGTAATCAGTGCGATGGATCTTTTGCCGCGCATTGCGACAGCTGTCAACGCAGACGTTTTGGCCGTGAATCTTGATGAATGGTACACCCGAATGGGAATTGAAAGTTGAGCAAGTGTAGTTGGAGTAGTTATTAATATCGGTAGAATATGTATTTCAGAAAAAGCAAAGGGGGGAAGAGAGAACGCAGTTCTTAAAATGATGAAGAGGATGTGGAGGATTCCTTCGAAAAAAGACCGCATCTGAGTGTAAGGATTTGAAAAGCTCTAAAGAAGATATGAGCAAATGACTGTAGAGCAGAGGTCATGGCGGTGAACATCAGATTTCTGCCTGGGAACTGGCGCCTTCTTGACATTTGGAAAGCAAAATTTTCTTGTGGCGGATGTTGCAATGGACAGGCGGAACGCATTGCAAAAAAAGGGGGTAAAAATTTGTCAGTATTGAGCCTTCCGATACAGCACGAGCGCCTCGTCCCTTTACAGTCGTAAATCTTTTCCGCCGCGGAGTGGAAAGGATAGAAACATTCTACGCGCTCAAACATCCTGTTTCAAGATTGCAGACCATCCAATGCCCGCTCAAATTCGATCTTCTGGTGAATGAGCCAGACAAAGATCAGAACTAGGCAAGTAAAGTATCCGTGACCAAAAATGTGACAGAGTCTTCCAAGCTAGATTGTACCCCTGTCTCGAGTCCAGAGAGGCAGTACTGGACGGCTCTGATAATTGAGGAGCGAATAGCAGTACAGGAGATATGCACGGTTGAAAAAGGAGCGCAGCTGCCACTGGAGAGCCTTGACGTCGATGAGTACTGTCGTTTTCATTGCTAGTTCTCAACACAGGACTTAACGACACTCGCGATAGCTTCACAAAAGAAATCTGAAAGATCAAAACTTTGCTGCCAGAAAATTGTGAAACGAAGTGAGTTTTAGAATCTTGTTGCTAAGAATTTGATCTGTAAGACTCGTTCTTGTTGAGATTGAGATACCCATTATTCTCCGAGATATATGAAATTGAGATTGTGGCAGTCGAAATGATACAAAAGTATGAAACTCCGCTGAAGACTTTTGATTAGGAGTCAGAAGTCTGCATTAAGTATAGTTCATCCAGCGAGCTAAGGCGCATCACGTGATCTATTAAGGCTTGGCTCAAAATGCGGCGGGCAGATCTTCGGTCAAGCTTCTGTAATTTTGCGGAAACTTTGCCGGATTGGCGAAATCTTGGAGAGGGTGAGAGGGTGAGATAATCACAACGCAAACCTTTTGGCGGGTCTCAGCAGTCTTTTTTGGACCCAAAAGGTCTTTGATGGTGGCATGGATTTGATGCCATAGGAAAAATAATTTCCACAAGCTTCCAATGCTTTTCTCTGCCCTCCGAGCCTCAGCTGCTCACTCACATCTGATCATCCCTAGATGTTTGGCAAGACAGTCAGTATACAAATCCTAGACATTCTAGCAGGGCATTCGTTCACATTGCTAGTACACAAAGTTTCACTACGACCGCAAAGCGAAAAGCAGACTCCACCACTACCCAGCTCAATAAAGTCAGCCAGCATGTCACACAGCCAAAGTCGCAAGGCGCCTCACAGGCAATGCTGTATGCTACAGGCCTCGAGCCTTCAGATATGTCAAAAGCGCAGGTTGGGATATCATCAGTCTGGTACTCGGGTAACCCTTGCAACATGCATCTCTTGGATCTCAACAACAGGGTGAAGGAGGGGGTCGAGCGAACAGGGCTCATAGGATACCAATTCAATACCATAGGAGTCAGCGATGGTATCTCCATGGGTACGAAGGGAATGCGGTATTCTCTACAGTCAAGGGACTTGATTGCTGACTCAATTGAGACTGTCATGGGGGGCCAATGGTACGACGCAAATATATCAATACCCGGCTGTGACAAGAACATGCCTGGTGTTATCATGGCCATGGGACGTGTCAATCGACCTTCATTGATGGTTTACGGTGGTTCGATCAAGCCCGGGTGTGCCGCTACACAAGACAATGCCGATATCGATATTGTCTCTGCTTTTCAAGCTTATGGGCAGTTCATCACTGGCGAGATCAACGAGGATCAGCGCTTCGATATTATAAGACATGCTTGCCCCGGTGGAGGAGCCTGCGGAGGCATGTACACGGCCAATACGATGGCTACGGCTATTGAAGTCATGGGCATGACTCTCCCTGGTTCCTCGTCCAACCCTGCCGAATCCAAAGCCAAACAGCTCGAATGTCTTGCCGCTGGAGGCGCCATCAAGAAGCTTTTGATCGAAGACATACGACCGTCCGACATCCTCACTCGAGAAGCTTTCGAGAACGCCATGATTGTCGTCAACATCACCGGCGGATCCACCAACGCCGTTCTTCATCTAATAGCCATCGCTCATTCCGTCGGCATCAACCTTACCATTGACGACTTTCAAAGTGTCAGCGATCGCACACCCTTCCTCGCAGATCTAAAGCCCTCAGGCAAGTATGTAATGGCGGATCTTCACAGCATTGGTGGCACCCCGGCCCTTCTCAAATTCCTACTGAAAGAGGGTGTCATCACGGGTGAAGGCATGACAGTGACAAGCCAGACATTGGCCGAAAATCTTAAAACCGCTCCCGACTTTCCCTCGCATCAGACCATCATCCGTCCCTTCAGTAATCCCATCAAGGAAACCGGCCATATCCAGATCCTGCGTGGTAGTCTCGCACCAGGAGGTTGCGTTGGCAAGATTACAGGCAAAGAAGGTATGCGCTTCGTCGGTAAGGCCAAGGTGTTTGACTCAGAGGACGACATGGTGCTCGCTCTCGAAAAAGGTACAATTAAGAAGGGTGAGAAGACTGTCGTCGTGATTCGTTACGAGGGACCCAAAGGTGGCCCAGGCATGCCTGAAATGTTGAAACCAAGCTCCGCAATCATGGGCGCAGGTCTGGGCAAGGATGTGGCTCTGATCACAGATGGTAGATTTAGCGGTGGCAGTCATGGCTTTCTGATTGGGCATATAGTGCCGGAAGCGCAGGAAGGAGGGCCGATTGCGCTAATAAGAGATGGTGACGAGGTGGTCATTGATGCTGAGACGAAGAAGCTGGATTTGCTTGTGGATGAGAAGGAGGTGGAGAGGAGAAAAGGAGAGTGGATTCAGCCCGGACCGAAATACGAAAAGGGAACGCTGAAGAAGTATGCTAGGTATGTTACTCTGGCCCCGTTTCGCGACGTGAGAAGGTCATGATGAGCTGACGCGTGATACAGCCTTGTCACGGATGCAAGCCATGGATGCATAACGGATGCTTAGGCCTCGTCTTTACTGAATTGTATATATCACCCGCATACCAAAAGAACGTAGAGAGATTTTTGGCAACTTGGAAACATCTCTCCGTTCCACCTTTGCCCTACCTCACTCTCCGTCAATATTCCTCTCCCATTATGGATATTCAATGAATGAGCTGGGTGCCCGTGATGTTTGCCAGCCAGCGGTGCGTATAGCGCTTGTTGCAATCTCGGTACGCCATTGCAAAAAAATTCTCTCGCGGCCGGGTATCATCTTCAGAACCGCCGGCTTCATTTTTGCATACTCTGATTGGATACCCATGTCCGAATCAAGCAATACTTTTCGAGGAATGCCTAGCTGATCTGATCCGTGGTGCAGAAAGGATGCGAACGATAGACATGAGAACTGGTTCTCTATGTTGATTGTTCGTTTGAGCATCAGCGACTGCTGATTCCGTGGCATACCGCTTGCGTTATATTACATTTCCAAAATCTCCGGCAACCCGATTTCAGATTTGTGCAACATAATAGCATCCATCCATCCAGCCCCCCCCCCCCCCCTTTTTTCACCACTTCAAGAGAAATTGATATTGATCCCCTCGCCTGTGTTTGTTGTTCCAAGGCAGATGAGGGATAATGCAACAGGATCGGCGCTCATCCTTCGTATCCGTCAAACCCCTCCCACAAACCTCCGACCTGCCTCAAAGTAATCTTGCTCCCTCCCTAACCAAGCCCGCATGCAGAACAGGTGTCGAAAACAGCCCGCGCTTTGCAAAAACGAGGTAGAAGTACCCATCCACCGTAAAGCACCTGGCTCCGTATTTTCCTTCGCAACGGAATAGAAAACTCGTTGCAGAACAAAAAAATCTACCTACGCTTAGGGGCAATCATCCCATATCCTTTTTTTTTCCAGCTCGATCGCTCCCTCGAAACAACTCTTCCGAATATCGATCGAGCTAATTAATCAACGAGAGGTGGACTGGGGGGGCAAATCGAATCGGCCAAGATTCGCAAGGCTTGAGGACTGGCCATCTTCTTGATGCATGCATCTCGGAGGAGATTTCTGCTCCATGTCGTCGGAGGAGATTGCTGATTAGAGTAGTTTGGTGGGGATGTTTTGGGTTTGCTTTTTCACCATCGTGGCCATCCATTACTGTCGTCTTATCCTCCCCATGCTCTCAATCAAGTAATAGCGTGATGCTCAATCTTAGGAGCTTCAGCCTTCTTCTTCTCCTATCAATCAAGAATATAACAGCCGAGCTGGGATCCTTCGAGCTCGGACTGTGCAAAGGGGGCGTCGATGGTGAGAAGGAAGCTGCGTGGGGAAGAAGTGTCGGTGGTGTATCGATCGCACAGTCCTTCCTTTCCTTCCTTTCCTGGTGAATGGATTTTTCCAATGTGTATGTATGTATGTATGTATGTATGTATCAGAAGGAAATTAATCATGCATGACTTTGGTTTTTTTTTCCGGACTAGTTGTACATTTTATTTCTTTTGACAGACAGAGAAAGAAGTTATGGATCCAAGTACATTTATTTCTTTTGACAGACAGACAGACAGACAAAGAAGTTGTTGGATCCAAGCCCCCCCACATGGGCCGTTCGTTGAGGGAGGGAGGGAGGGAGGGTCCGCAAGGTATGAGGTATGATATGATATGAGTCTGTTGGTTGGTTGGTTGGTTGGTTTTCGCCCTCATCATGATGAGGTTTAGGGAAACCCCGCTATTTATTTGCCCCGGCAACCGTTGCTTGAAATGCACGAAGGGGGGGGGAACGGAGAGAGAGGAGGTGGGTGGGTGGGTGGGTGGGTGCATGGTGTGTGTGTGTGTTTTGCTTTTTTTGTATGTATGTAAGAAGGGAATGGGAATGCGAATGGGCTTGGTTCCTTTGGAATTTGGAAACTTTTTCGTTTGAGAAGGAAGGAAGGAAGGAAGGTGTAAGTGATATGAGATGGATTTGCATTTCAAAATGGGAGGGAGGGAGGGAGGGAGGGAGGGGCTATTTGTTTATTTAATCTGTTGGGGAATTAATTAGTTGGCTGGGTGTTTTGAAAAAGGCCGGATTGGATGGATTGATTGATTGATGGATTGAGAAAGGGTTACTTTGTGTCTCCTTTTTGTATAAGTACAAGTGCTCAAGATATGTTTCGTTTTTGTATAAGTAAGTACTCACTCAAGATAAGTAAGAGAGAGAACATGCTTGTTTCGCTGCTGGGGCCGGTTTTCTCTTTCCTCTCTTTCCCGTTCCTTATGGATGGATGGAACGAAGCAAGTCATCAATTCTTAACATTTTGGGTTTTGTTGACATCCAGCTCTAGCTAGCTCAATCATCTGTCTAGAATCCAGCCTCGACGTCTTGTTCGTGTTCCTACCTACCTACCTATTATTTATTACCTTACCAATATGAGGAGAGCCGCGAAAACCTATTCTTCACATGTACGTACGTATATCAATCAATACGGTCTCTCAACTAACTCCAAGTTGTCAGTCAATCTGTCCTTGGACATAGGCACTTCCTTCCAAAAGGCCCCCGTGTCTCGCGAACAGACTCGCGGAGATGGCATTGCTCGCCGTGAACATTGTGCCCTCTCTCTCTGCCATGTGTCTCTCTCTGGACTGCTCGCATTGGATAGGATAGGATAGGGGTAGCGGAAGGTGGAAAAGATACCTTATGCGGATGGATGATGATGATGATATTGTTAGCTAAGTAAGGCTTTGTTGGGATACACGGTCGCTAGGCTAGACTAGACTAGACTGAAAGATTTTCTTGTGAGGGCAAGTAAGTGAATTTTTATGGGATATATGTGGCGAATGATATGCAGATTTTGATAAACATGGATGTCATTGAGATTTTAATTAGATGTACTTTTTGCATGAATTGGCACAATGTCTGGGCAAAAGGCTTGATTTGGATAGCGTTCAGTTGAAAAGTGAGGCATGTTATCGCAGTTCTCTGACTTCAAGCCCCTTGGTAGACTACTAATCGCTCAAGCAATCTGACAACGTAATGGGACATAATTTCCTCTGGGTGGAGTAACGTGTCGATACGCCATCCCCTCTACCTGGCTTTGCTCAAGACGCAGACCCTTGACCTTCACAATCTTTCCGTCTCCGAAATCACATCTATACTCGCGCACACGCCGAACGAACCGCTGCACTCCAATCCACGCAGGGTGACTGATGAACATCCCCCCCAACATAGTCGGAAGCACATACGCATGGAGCACGATGCGGAAAGGCTTCTCAGTTTTCGCGTTCTTGAGTATGATTGGTATGACCGTGGTCCCCAATGCGGTCTGATCTTCGCTAAACCACAAACCCACTTGATGAGAACGGGTATCCAGTCCAGGACGATGTTCTTGTGGAATGGACTCGTAGAGCTCCTTGCTGATGAAGTTGCCAGAGCCCGCAGCAATGCAGACTGCGAAGCTGCCGTCGGTCGTAGGATCATAATGTTCGAGGTGGGCGATGAGGGATGGGGCGTTGCCGAAGCTGTTGACATGAGGCTTCATATGCCAAATGCCGCGGTGAGTCTCGTCGTAGAGAGTAGGAGGCAATCCCGCGTTGGACGGTGAGTTGGTGCTTGACATGTCTAGAGCTTGGGTGTTAGGGAATGGTATGGGGATGGACTGAGCTGTATTCGTAAAATGTCTACAATAGTAGTTGTCAAGAGTTTCATGTACGGTGGGAAGTCGTTTGTGTAGTACAGCCAAGACACGCTAGGCCCACTTTGGCCGCACAGCGCTTTGGGAGGGCTGGAACCATGGCAGTGAGTCTTGTCGTAGAAAAGTAGAAACGGATGCCTCGGTGGAGGGCAACTCGGTACTTGGCATGTTGAGAGCTGGAGTAGAGTGTGAGAGGTGAATTGTGCTGTAGTATATGGGGTACTTTCTTGGCACCGAGTTTTTGAGTAGCTTGTGAGATGGCAAATTACTTTATGAACTGAAACCACAACGGGACAGCTCTTGCGAATTTGGTGCCATTCAGAATGGTGATATTTTGGAGGTAGATCACCTCTCATTCGACCAGAGTCATTAACCTCGAATGGCTTAAGCCTGGGAACTTCTGGGGGTAATAAGCACGAAGAAGATGACTGTCGTCGTATTCTTGGTATTGTCAAATAGAGAGACTCCATGCAAAACATGGACTATCTCCATGTTACCAGGATACCCTTTTCAAGGCGTTTGGTGTATTGACCTGTCTGCGTCTTGCAAATTGTAGATTTGTGATGGTGCTCCATATTGTCAGACCTATTCGATGACGAAGGCTCCCCGATGGCGGCCACACGGGGGGCAGAAGGGCTTTAAACAGGCGTTGAATGAAGCGTCGTTCTTGCTACCTTGTTGTATGTAGTTTGTGAAGCGTGGGAAACGCTATTGGATCTCATCACGAAAAGGCACGTTTACCGCTTGAAGAACATGACCAAGTGGGAATGGGAGTGTGAGTGGCCAATCGATCATTGGCCTTCTGATTCACCGATCCGATTTTAGTCAGCGACGTAGGGACCCCTCGGACGGAACTAGCAGAAAAGCCTGTTCTCTGTATACCCTCAACTATTTTAAGGGGTCGCAATTCATCAAACACGACAGCAATTGAAATACTTTCGCGGTACAAAGCGGAGAGAAAGTCACAATCCAGAATTCGTATACTCATATCATCTGCTGAAACTCGTTTGTGACGGTATTATCGAGACCGTCACGATCTAGAGTTGTGCAGGCTTTTTTGCTACCCGCGGCGAGTCTTTTAAAGTTGAAGGTTTCTTCCAGGCTAGGAAAGAGTGTCGAGGAAGGTTAAAGTCAAGAGAATATGTAGAAGCGGCGTCGTGTGCTCTCGTGACGGTAGTACCATGGTGCGGACCATGAAATGGTACACGAAATGATGAAATTTTCCAATCGAAAGGCCTGCAAGCGACAACCCCAGGCAGTCCCGGCAAGAGACGAGAAGATGATGCCGACCAAGAACTAGTCACGGATGACTGAGCACACGAGGATGAAGGCTTAGCGAGCAAGAATCTCATGGGACCGGTGAAGTGGCTCAGTGGCGATGCTAGGCGATGAGAATCCGGGGGTCTCGATGCACGCGAGCAGTGGCATTAAAATTCAAATGTCACGCTAGACAAGCAGGGGGGAACAATAACCGGTTTAGTCAGTTTGCGCGAAATGGCATGTTCAAATTCTTTCTCCAAGCCCCGCGGCTCTTTGAGTCCTCTAAAGTAGGCTCTCGCATCAACCTGGATTATTCTCATGTTCCGCAGACGGAGCTGGTGCTGGGGAAGGGACTCGAGACCGTCTTATTATACAACAATGCCTCGTTACTCGCCACATGCCACTCGCCACTGCAGTGTGCACAGCATTGAGAGGCCAATTGCCAAGAAGGCGAGCGAGAGATAAGGGAAAGTGGTATAATTAGAAGGGTCTATTTTAGTGGACTTTTTCTTGCTGATTCATTCCGCTGCAGCCTTGAACCCTATGATCCTGTCAGAACCTTAGATATTTAGGGGTACGGTATACGCGAACGACACGGGGGCCAAGTGCTGGATCGGCAGAGAACGTGCCGCTACTCTCCGTCACCGGGGCAATTAAGGTTTTCGACTAACACTTCATTTGCCAAAGATACCTAGCTACAGTGCTTACCTTGTGCCCCACTACTCTGTACCGTCCAACGAAAGGTAGAGTAGAGTACAACTCAGGATATGTAGGTACAGTACCTTACACATCCTCATTTCGCTTGACTCCTGTCTCCTGTCTCTTGCATATTCCACACATATGTACTCTCACCGACTCGCACTGCCCACCTCTTCCGTTGTCCGAAACTTTGCAGAAGGGCCCCCCGGTTTGCCACACACTTTTCCGAAGCCTCACCCTCAGCCAAGCAATCTACTCGTAGAGTGCAGCTATCCATGAGAGAGTGAGAGGGAGAGGTGCGCGATGGAAGGACACGGTAACCCCAGAAGCGACTTGCGCTTCGATACTTTTATAAGGTCTCCAGTACCGACTACCGACTACCTAGATATTAACGTCCCGGAGGATTTGTCCCCAATCACGGCCTGCATCCTGGTCTAGCCGCCCAGCGGTCCTTAAATCTGCAGTGCTAGCACTCTTTGAGAGGGCAAAGTGTGACTAGGCACGAGGCCAAGAGACACTATGGCTCCTTCAAGCGTCCTAAATCTTCCTCCTTAGCGATCCTTTCCTCATCGGCCACACTGCCGCTTGTCCTATCGCAAACTATGACTCTTTTGAGACCAGTCAAGGCTGCATGGCCCAACGTCACAATATGCCCACTGCCGACTGCGCGGGTTCCTGCTTCCAGTCCTATTTCTGGCTTTCACCATTTTCTTCACAGCCACAGGCATTGTTGTTATGTATGATTCCATGGACGAGTTGAAAACTCTGTTGAAGTCCTCTCGGGGGCTGGGAGGCTGGTAAGCTTGATTACCATGCAGTACGCGTGGGTAGTTGGGTACGACTACGAGCATTTCCAACCAAGAACACGGTAATACCAACCTCTAGCCAAGCCTATTACAATGACCCTTGTATGCAGGGTCACTCGTGTTTCGGCCCCCCCAGGACCCACAATTAAAAATAAATGTCATGATTCCTGATGGCTACCGCTTGGCAGATAAGGAAAAGACTTGGCTGTGTTATAGGGGAACCCTGTCACTCCGCAACTTTTCATCGTCCCACACCATTGCTGGTGCCTCAACCGTCCGCAAGTCCGCTGAGGGGGTGACTCGCAGATTTCTTCCTGACCACTCTACGCCTTTTCTCCATCCTCTCTCCGCATCTCCTGTGCACTACTACATGCCCACTATCCTTTCGTTGGGGCCAAAGATTGAGATCGAGTTGGACAGACCTCTGGTTGTCCAAGATTCACATTCGTTTCGTGTTTCACAAGTACTCTTTTAGTCTCACATTCGTATTCTTCATCGACAGCACAACTCACTCTGAGTGGCGAATTCTTTATCCGTCGTCAGCCTACTAAGCCCATCTCACTGCGAGGACAGATGACTGGTATTTGAATCTCTGCTTCCAGCAGCAGTCCCTGGGGGTGCTTCCACCATGGCTGCTCGCCGGTCTCTGTGTAGAGGCCTGTTGGTGTTCCTCTTCAGCTCTGCTGCCCTCGCCCTTCGCTACGATCCACAGGAAGTATTGTATAATCTTAATACTAATGAATCCGCTACCGATCCCCTCGACTATTGGGGAGAATGGGATAATCACACCTTTAACCCGTCGCCCTCGAATTGGCGAATGCCCATGTACACCCTCATGCTGGATCGCTTTGCCAATGGAGATCCCACCAACGACGACGCCAACGGCACCCAGTACGAGCACGATCTTACCCAGACGCAGTTGCGCCATGGAGGAGACATATCTGGGTTGCAGGATAGTCTCGACTATTTACAAGGAATGGGCATAAAGGTTGGTGGTCCTGGTGGATATTTATGGCTCCAACACGTCGACTGATACACGAGCGGTAGTCCTTGTACATTGCAGGCAGTCCACATATCAATCAGCCATGGGAATCCGACGGCTATAGTCCTCTAGACTTGACAGTTCTCGATCATCATTTCGGCACCATTCAGCAGTGGCAAGATGCTATTGCCGAAATTCATTCCCGGGGCATGTATGTGGTCATGGACAACACCATGTCTACGTAAGTCAACCCCATGGCATCGCCCGGACTCTAAGATATTTGCTTACGGCCCGTACTCTAGCATGGGCGACCTCATCGGCTTTGAAGGCTACCTCAATACGTCCACCCCTTTCGATCGACTCGAACACAACGCGCTATGGAAGTCGGATCGACGGTACAACGATTTCGACTTTGGGAACAATGAATTGAGCTCCTGCGAATACCCAAGGTTCTATGGGGACGACGGCAATGAAGTCTTGAACTTGACGCAATTGCTGGTGGGATGCCGTGACAGTGAGTTCGACCAGTACGGTGAGATTGGGGCCTTCGGCAACTACCCAGAATGGCAACGCCAGATATCAAAATTCGCCTATGTTCAGGATCGTTTGCGCGAATGGCGACCGGACGTACGGGCGAAGATTGAGCACTTCGCATGTCTCACTCTGGGCATGTTGGATTTGGACGGCTATCGTATGGACAAAGGCCTCATGCTAACGCTCGATGCGGTGGGCAATTGGTCAAGCTCAATCCGAACGTGTGCCAAAGCGCTTGGAAAGGAAAACTTCTACATATCTGGCGAAATCGTTGCGGGGAACGCCTTTGGAGCAGACTACATCGGTCGAGGCAGGACGCCGGATAATTATGTGAAAAACGTCACCCAAGCTGTGACAATGACCAACGCTTCTGAGAATGACAAGTACTTTATTCGTGACGTAGGCCAGAACGCCTTTGACGGCGCAGCATTCCATTATACGGTATATCGCTTCTTGAGTCGAATATTGGGGTATGTCGACTCTTGTTCCGGGTGATAATGATTCGCTAACATCACACCAAGTATGGATGGCAGCTTTGAAGCCCAAGGGGACCCGCCCGTGGACTGGATCTCTTTCTGGACAACCCTTCTGCAAACAAATGATATGCAGAATGCATACACCGGGGAATTCGACCCAAGGCACATGTTTGGGGTCACTAATCAGGATGTGTTCCGCTGGCCAGGTATCGGAGGCGGCACACAGAAACAATTATTGGGCTTTTACCTCACCACTTTGCTCCTGCCTGGCATTCCGACCTTGTACTGGGGCGAAGAGCAGAATTTCTACGTCCTGGATAGTACTGCAGCCAACTATGTCTTTGGAAGGTCTCCAATGACTTCAGCACAAGCATGGATGATGCACGGATGCTACAAAGTGGGAAACAACAAATACTATGACTTCCCCTCGGATGCCATCATCTACGGGTGTGAAGACAATTCGATTCCTCTAGATCATCGAGATCCTTCAGCTCCGATTCGAAATATCATCAAGGCTACCTTTGAGATGCGGGAGAATTATCCAATACTCAATGACGGTTTCCATCTTGCTCAGCTCTCCAAGCAGACTCATGATGTTTATCTACCAGGAAGCCAGGGACCTGGGCCCAAGAAAACTCCCACAGAGATAGGTTTATGGAGCTTTGAACGAGGGAACTTCAAAGGCCTACAAAATATGACTCAGACGGCCTGGCTAGTGTACATGAACGAGCAAATCAACACGACCTACACATTCGATTGCATCGATCCGAGCTCTGCTCTGCTGGCACCGTTTCAGGTGGGGACGACGGTCAAGAACTTGTATTTCCCGTATGAGGAATACACACTGGAGAAGTCTACCGCCAATATTGGTAAGTCTAACTTCATACGAACAGTCAGACAAGGTGCCTATCTCACGCACTTCCTTGTCGCTGGCTTTTAATGAACCACTTGACTTCTTGCTGCTCTGTTTAGTGTCTCTGTAGATCACCTTTTTGCTAAAATTGCGTTCTCATAGACAACGATACCACTCAACCATTCGCCGGCTGCATTTCAGAGCTCACATTTGGATCTTGGGGCTTCAAAGTTTTTGTCCCAAAGGATGAGTTCATAGTTCCTGACCCGGTCATCACCAAGTTTCTCCCAGGGCACGACTATCGTTTGACTTCCACGAAAAACGTCTCATTCGAGATCCATTTCTCGCAGCCGATGGATTGCGACCAAATCACCAACACAATTCAGATCAATTCTACCACTGCGAATGGTGATGTGCCACAAGTAGACACGAGCAGTGTAAATTGCACCCCCATAACCGCTGCGGAACATTCTCCATGGTCTGGGGGGGTAGATACGAATTTCCTTTACGCCGCCAACCTAGTGAATGTGTCTGATGGAATACATCAAATCAGTGTCAATAACGTCACGACTGCTAATGGGACCGCGTCTACAGGGGTAAGTCATCCTGTCTTAGGATCTGGCATGCCTTCACTAACCTTCTACTCAAGAGTTTCGATCATTTCCTGCTACGTGTTGGTCAGGACGACAACCCAATGGTGTTTGTTGGTTCTGCAAATTACAGTTCGAGCTTGCTCTCATCGAACGGCAAGAATAGCTACACCATTTCGCACAAAGCACCTGGCGCTGATCAATTCCGATACTCTTTGAATTTTGGCACCACATACAGCGACTGGCAACCCTATGGCAACGGTGGAAATACCACGATTGGCCCAAAAGTCTGGTCAGGAACGAGTCTTCAGGACTGGATCGGGGAGCATGTCATTGTCCAGTACTGGAGTCGTCTGGCTGGTAGCAGTGATCATTGGCAAGAGGGCGATGTCGACCAACCTTTCAACGCCACCCGGCGCTTCCCTCACTTATTCCTGCACGGCACTTTCAACCAGTATGGTTTTGACGCAGGCCTGCCTAACGAAATGACACAGGGCAAAGACGGCCTATGGAGGTTCAACTTCATGGCCGAATGGCCTTCAAACGTATCACTCAACGCATGGGGAATGAATCCAGACGGCCAGCCAGACCAAACCAGGAACTATGGTGATATTGACGGAGACTTTATACTGGATCGAATTCCTCCACTCTCGCTCATTCAAAACCAAATCAACATAACTGAGGCTCCACCATCACCCTATCTGGTCAACCAAATCGTTCTCAACGATGGCAGTATGCGATATGAACTCGTAGGTGTAGGTAACCGGTGGACACAGCTGGCTTTGTATATCTTGCTATGGATCATTCCAACTCTCACCGGAGCGACTGGTGTCTATGTTTTCATCAAATCCTTCTACCGCGTCAAGTTCAACGAGATAGGCGTCGTGGAAGAAAAGAGCATGGTTCCGTTAGCCGTTCGGCGCAAGTTTAAGCCGCTGGTAAATTTGAAGCTCGGGAGGTCAGGCCAATACGCCGAGCAGCCTCAATCTGCCTCGGCCATGGTCTCAAGAGAAATTCTTCCCATGCCCAACACACCCGGCCAGGTTGAGGCCCCGCCAGTGTTTCCCACGGATGAAAACAGGCGAACCGTTCTCATCGCAACTATGGAGTATGATATCGAAGACTGGGGTCTCAAGGTCAAAATCGGAGGTCTCGGGGTCATGGCGCAGTTGATGGGGAAGAATCTCGCTCACCAAAATCTCATCTGGGTTGTGCCGTGCGTTGGTGGTCTCGATTTTCCAATTGATACCATGGGAGATCCTATCATCATTCACATTCTAGGTACCGCATACGAAGTTCAGGTACAATACCACGTTCTCCGCAACATCACCTACGTCCTGCTCGATGCCCCGATTTTCCGACAACAGACGAAATCAGAGCCGTATCCACCTCGTATGGACGATTTGGACAGTGCTGTTTACTACTCCGCCTGGAATTCTTGCATCGCTGAAACGATTCGACGATTTCCGATTGATTTGTATCATATTAACGACTATCACGGAGCAGTAGCGCCGTTGCATCTATTACCCGAGGTCATTCCCTGTGTACTTTCACTACACAATGCAGAATTCCAAGGGTTGTGGCCAATGCGGAACCAAGCGGAACGCGAAGAGGTGTGTGCAGTGTACGATCTTGATGTGGCCGTGGTACAGAAATACGTGCAATTCGGAGAAGTATTCAACCTCTTACATGCGGCAGCCAGTTACCTCCGCGTTCATCAAAATGGTTTCGGAGCAGTTGGAGTCTCGGCTAAGTACGGGAAGCGATCTTTTGCCCGATACCCCATCCTCTGGGGCATTAAAGAGGTTGGGTCTCTTCCTAATCCTGACCCTACGGATACTGCACCATGGAACAAGGAACAAGTCAAGACTGACACCATTATGATTGACCAAGAACTTGAAAATGCCAAGCCAGACTTGAAACGGCAGGCACAAGAATGGGCTGGGCTGAAGCAGGACCCGAGTGCAGATCTCTTCGTCTTCGTTGGTCGATGGTCCCAACAGAAGGGTGTTGACTTGATCGCTGATTGCTTTCCTTCCGTCATGGAGAACAATCCCCAAGTGCAACTGATCTGTGTCGGGCCGGTCATCGATTTGTACGGCAAATTTGCTGCGATCAAATTAGCTCGAATGATGGAGGTCTACCCAGGACGAGTGTTCTCGAAACCAGAGTTCACAGCCTTACCACCATACATTTTCAGTGGGGCTGATTTCGCGTTGATGCCATCTCGAGATGAACCATTTGGCCTGGTAGCTGTCGAATTCGGCCGCAAAGGTGCATTGTGCGTAGGAGCAAGAGTTGGAGGACTAGGACAGATGCCTGGCTGGTGGTTTACCATTGAGTCAACGACGACAAAACATCTCATCCAGCAGTTCAAGATCGCTATCCAAGGTGCTTTGTCATCAAAACCAGATGTCCGTGCTATCATGAGGGCCCGAGCTGCAAAGCAACGATTTCCAGTTGCGCAGTGGGTCGAAGATCTTGAAAAACTCCAATCTACCGCCATCGACATTGTCCACAAGAAAGAAGCGAAGACCGCTCGACAGAGCCGCTTCAATACCCCAGGCAACAGCACTCCGACGCAACCACGACGCCCGACTCCTGGGCCTTCCAGAGCTCCAAGTCCGATCCGAGGCCGGTCGAGGACCCCAGCGCACTCTCGAAGCGCCAGCCGAAACCCCAGTCGAGCTGGCAGTCCAGTCAGGGCCGAATCACCCCCTCCGTTGCCTAATGGAGGTCTTGGCCACGAATACGGACCAGGCCACCGGAAAAAGCTGCGCAGAAAGCGTGGTAGCGGAGTTCCTAGTATCGTTCCTGTGTCTGAGTTCGAAGATGATTCTAGCGCTGACGAAGAGGTCACGAGGACGTCTCGGCGGCAGTCAAGGAACCGTATGTCAGATTTCAACCCCCTTCAGATGATAACATCCCAGGTGCCTCTTCCAAACGCACCTTTCACTCCCTCTGGTCTCTCCACACCTCAAAGACACTCTATGATAGGCACTCCATTGGCTGAAGATTGGCTCGCCGACTCGCCGCGCCTGACGAAGAATCCTAACATCTCGTTGTTGAGCTTGCCCAATGTCAAAGGTGAAGACACTGGCAAGAAGTCTGACTACAAGCTGGAGCACGTCAGTCCTTTCTTCACCGATCCGAAGAAGGAATACACAGAGGCTTTCGAGGTGAAGCTTGCGAAGCTTAATGGTAAAACATCAGAAGATCAGCTGTGCATTGAGGAATACCTCGTCAAGAGCGAAAAAGCCTGGTATGGAAGAATGCGCATGGCAGAGATGGGCAAGTCTATGCCAAGTAGTCCAGCGCCCTCGGTATTCAAAATGGACCGCCATCTCTCTCCTTCACCAACCCCCTTGAACGACGAGTCGCCCGCAGGATCGATTTTCGAGGGGAGCAACTTGGGACCAAAAGATGATTTCAGGAATGAATCCCGGTTGGACAACCGGGATTCAAGAACAGACACCATCGACGAGTTCCTCTTGGGGGAGAACTACACTGCGCCAACTGGCCTGAGGCACTACCTACGAGTCCGCTTCCCCTTCTCTGAATGGCCAATGTACTCCGTCCTCCTAGCGTTCGGCCAGATCATTGCGGCCAACTCTTACCAAATCACACTTCTCACTGGTACCGTTGGTGAAGCTGCTTCCAAACTCTACGTCATCGCTTCTATATACCTCATGGCATCCATATTATGGTGGTTCCTCTACAGGCGGTTGCAGACCGTCTACGTCCTCTCCATCCCTTTCATCTTCTACGGTTTCGCCTTCCTTTTGATCGGCCTCGCACCTTTTGGCTCCACCGTTAACGGAAGAGGATGGATCCAAAATGTCGCCACTGGCCTTTACGCCGTTGGATCCGCTTCTGGCTCTGTTTACTTCGCTGTCAACTTCGGAGATGAAGGTGGGGCGCCAGTCACCAGATGGGTTTACCGAGCATGTATCATTCAAGGCACGCAGCAGATTTACGTCGTGGCGCTGTGGTACTGGGGCTCCGCTTTGACCAAGTCATCTGCCCATGGAGCCACGGGCAGTTCCGCCGCAATGGCACCTACGAGAGTCATTATACCAGTTGGTATCGTCCTCGCCTTCGTAATGTGGGGCGTCGGCTACGTACTTTTCTTTGGTTTACCGAAGTATTACAGACAAGCACCGGGCAAGATTCCCTCCTTCTACGCTTCCTTGTTCAGGAGGAAAATCATTATCGTATGTTTCCCGCTCCTTTCCTCGTTCAAAAGAAACCCTTACTGATGATTTTTAGTGGTTCTTCGTCGTGATAATCATCCAAAACTACTGGCTCTCCGCCCCTTACGGCCGCAACTGGCTCTACCTCTGGTCCTCCCAGCACGTCCCCGCCTGGTCCATCGCCATCCTCGTCGTCTTCTTCTTCGTCATCGTCTGGGCTGCTCTCCTCTACGTCTTCGCCATCCTTTCCACCTCTCACTCTTGGGTCCTCCCAGTTTTCGCCATGGGTCTCGGCGCCCCACGCTGGGCACAGATGCTCTGGGGAGTATCAAACATCGGTCTCTACCTACCCTGGGCGGGTGGCCCAGCCGCATCCGCGATCGCGGGCAGGAGCCTGTGGCTGTGGCTTGGTGTCCTTGACGCCGTGCAGGGCGTCGGTTTTGGCATGATCTTGCTGCAAACGCTGACGCGCTTCCACGTCTTCTTCACTCTTATCGCGGCACAAGTGCTCGGTTCCATCGCCACCATCTTAGCCAGGGCAACGGCGCCCGATAAGATCGGTCCGGGCGACGTCTTCCCCGATTTCTCGGCTGGCGCCATGCCGGGGCTCGGGAAAGCGTGGTTCTGGGTGGCGCTGCTGATGAACTTGGCGGTGCCGGTTGGGTTCTTTATGTTTTTCAGGAAAGAGCAGTTGAGTAAGCCTTGATTGAAGGAAAGGCTTTCTCCTCTACCGGGCGGTCTCCTGCATCGTTCATTGGCTTCTTCGTGTGATTTCAGCGATATTTTTGTATTCTTTGGTGCGTTCTAGCGGCATTTTAGGTTTTCCATCTGCTTCGGTACATGGATTCATAGAGGCGAGAATTTTGGGACGTCTCGATAATGTCTGGATATGTCTATAGATTGATTTCCCTTGCGGCTGCAGAAGCATTAGAAAAAAATCCAAAGGATGTTTTTCTCCCTCAAGGGACCCCCCCCCGGTTCCCACCAATTTGGTCGAAATTTTGCGTGAATCTGATCACAGACACTGTGAGAAGAATTCATCGACCGCCTGCTTTCTTCGGCTGCAAGCCGTGCTAAATGGTGGTGGCGGTGGCAGAGCCGAAAGACTAAGAGGTTGATTGGTTGACTGGCTGATTGATTGATTGATCATCTAAGAGGTCAAAGCTGTGTGTGAATGAATGATGGTACAGCATCGGAGCAAAGCAATGGCGGATTGGGATTGGGATTAACGTAGCTACGTCGGTTGAAATGGGTCCCTTTTTCGAGGACAGACAGAGAGAGAGTGTGTGTGTCAATCATATATACTCCGTGCCGCCCACGCACGAGTTTTGTCCCTCTTGTTTGTTTGGGCAGTGCAATGTAGTGTAGTGTAGTGTAGTGTAGTGTAGTGTAGTGTAGTGTAGTGTAGTTGTGGTTCGGCAAAGGGGACTGACTACTTACTTATGTAGCGAGCGGTGTGTGTCATCGCTCGCTCGGCACTGGTCTTATGTAGGAAAGATAGATAGATAGATCGATCGAGCTAAGTGAGTGAGTGAGTGTAGTGGTGTCTTTAAAGTAAGGTATTGGTGGGTGGGTGGGTGGGTGGGTTGAATATGTACAACTTTCCACGCTGGAACTGGAACTGGAACTGGAACTGGAACTGCGAAGAGAGAGAGAGGTTCAGTGTGTTGGTGTGGTGTGGTGAGTTGAGTTGTTTTTTTGTTTGTGTTGTTTGTTGTGTGTATGTATGTGTGTGTGTATGTATGTATGTATGTATGTAGCAAATATGTTTGTTGTAACTACTGTACTGTTTCTTTGTGATTATTGTTTATTTTTAGGTTTCGGATGTTATAACTACTGTACTGTTTCTTTGTGATTGATTGTTTTATTTTTACGTTCTCGGAATTTATAACTACTGTCTGTTTCTTTGTGATTGTTTATTTTTACGTCTCGGAATTTTTAATATTTTCGATAATCACTATCTATATATGTATAGCAGTCAGTCAGTTAGTTAGTTCAAGAGTGAATGTGTTTTTTTGTGTGTGTGTGAGAGTTTCTCGACGGCTTTGATTGGTGGTGGTGGTGGTGGTGGTGGTGTTATCTGATGTTTAAGTCAGTAAGTAGGTTAATTAATTATCGCTCGCTCTCTTACTTTATAATACGTCCATCTTGTTAGGTAATTAACAAACAACACCGAAGAGAAGAAGCCAAATGAAAAACAAAGCTTCGAAGACGAATCTGTGAGGTTCTGATTAGCCAGAAACTGCTCCCTGAACAACTCATCTGTGAGTTCTGATTAGGGAGAAGCTGCTCCCTGAACAACGAATCTGTGAGTTCTGATTAGCCAAAAACTGCTCCCTGAACAACGCAAATGGGACTTGGCTAACAGGGGAGCCCGAGGTGAGTGAGTGAGTGAGCATATGGTGCAAGCTGCTCGCAAAAAATGGTGAGTACACTTACATACTTGTTCCAGCCTACTTATTCTACGGCTCGTCGAGACGTACGTGATGCAGACGCGTCGTCGACTTCACGTGTGCAAAGCTTGTTAATTCCCCCTAAAGATCCTCATCTTCCTTGCTCTCTGGAAATGGCGGTTCGAGAGAAATCGAATCGGCAAATAGACGCAATGATGGATATGGTCGAAGCTATGCTGTCGGGGGGGGGGGAGATATTCACCGACAGCGTCGAAGCTGAGCTGTCGAGGGGGAGACCTTCACCGACAGCGTCGAAGCTGAGCTGTCAAGGGAGACCTTCACCATTAACACCATCTACACAAGAAAGCCACCATCAAAGTAGTCAACTGGCTGACGACCACCAAGTCTGGAAACACGTCTTCCAATGCAGAAGAACGATCTCTGCTAGAGGTTGGAGAGAATCCGCCAAAGTAATTAGGAAAAGACAAAATTTCGGTGCCCGACGAAATCGATTATGTATTTCAAAGATGCCATACAAGCTCGCACCTGGATCACGAGCCATTGTTCAAGTCCAGTGAGGAAGCAGGAAATGAGAAAACTCCATCTCTCTCTCACCACCATTTCAACATACATAGTGTAAGGACCTCGATCCCGGCTACAAGCGCCTCAGCGCTAACTCAATTAGCCTCCTCCGCCGCATTTATAGGACTGCTTGTGGCTCCAGTAGACCACTTCGAGGAGCGTCAACGCCAGACGCCGTTCCCACCCCTACCTACCTCATCGAATCTTTAAACCGCTTCAAGTGGCTGGAAGGTATCGAACAGGATATCGTGCCAGACCTCACGGCTCGAAATCTCCGCTCACCGCCCTCTCAATGTACACCTAATGTGAGAGATGAAATTGAGCAAATCACCGGTATCAAAGATGATCTCATGAAGAGTGTGTTCATGGTCCAGGGTCTCATACAAGTGAGGTTCCAAAGTCGACCAACCGCGGACTGCGTTGTAGCTGACATATTGTTAGGACATGGATATACGGGTTTCCAAGGTCCAGGACATCTGGGAACAGGCTGCTATTGGTTCCATGCCCTTTTTTACGAGCAGCTTGGCTCACAGATGCTGCATACCAGCACATACACCATAACTCTGATCATAGAAGACTTTCGGTCATGCTGAAAACCCAAAATGCTAGCCACGCGGACCTGGTCTACTATTCCAACTTCTCGAACAGCATTCCGGACCTAGCATACGACGATCATATCAACTTCCAAACATATCAAATCTCCAAATCTGGACATGGGCTCCTGACGCCCGCTAGGGCAATCACTGACGCTCGCAATCGGATGGCCATTGCAAATCAACACACAAAGATTCAAAGATTCGAAAAAACCGACGGAATACATCACCGTTCAGCGCAGAACGTCGGACGGATTGCGGCAAGTTGTCGCTGAGCGCAGATGTGTTGACCGAATCTTACAAAATGTGTGGCGTCTCAACACCCTTGCAGAGATGACGGTATCGTTCTCCAATGTGGACGTGAACCCAGTCGCTGAAAGCATTGGGCAGATTTTAGCAAGGCAGAGCACACCCATCACGACAACCGATGTCATATTCGGCCTTCAGCTTCTGGTTGAGTCGTCCAAAAGTTACATGTTTCCTAACAGCGCCGCGGCCATGAAGACTGCCAATTGCCGAATTCAAGCACTTAAAATTCGCTGGAGACGTCAAGAAGAGCCTTCACTAGAATCAGGAAACCACCGACCACCGCTGCCGTTAGATGCATGTCTACCCGAATGCAATTGCCTGGAGGCCAAGCTCGCCAAAGGTTTGAGACTGCTTGAAGACAATCTCGCGACCTTCACAGCGGAGAAGTGTTTTTGATCTTTACAGCCAGCATGCAATGGGTTAGCAGGGTCACAGATGATGGGTATGGATGCTGTCCCAGGCCAACGATTACGGTATGGTACTATGCAACCGGTTTCGCCGCTATCTGGGCTCCGTCTTGCACCTATACAATTGCTTGAGGCAGCTAGACTTGGTGTCCAAAAAAGACCAGGTACTGCTGGGAAAAGTTGTGCGAGATGCGACAAGACCAGCTTTTCCCAAGCCCCACCACCAAAAGGTGACTTCTTCTTCGACAGATGGGTAAATTTACGTGGGCAGCAGACTGGATTTTGAGGAATTTCCAGCAGAATCAAACGAAAATCCTTGAACCATATTCCATCAGGGAGGAAATCTTGCCATTCAACCCCCCGTGACAGGCTTTGGAGAACTAGCGATGCCAAAGCAATCAGGCGACAAGCCGGCTCAACCTCTCGTCTATACATATCGCATTTCTATGCCTTGCAAGCGATGGATTGATTTCCAGAGGTTTTCTCGGCGAAGAGCAGAAGCCTGGGCACGCATTTCTGAACATCAAGAAAAGGCAAGAGGAAAGTACAACGCCAAGGATCACGATCCAAATCATCGAGATGCTAGGCTCCAATTTTCTTTGCCATCAACCTTGGAGAATATGCCAGAAGCCGCCAGTTCCGGAGGGTTGGGGGTGAACTTTTCCAGTCGCCAAAAAAAAATCAACTGGTTCCAAGTCTACATGACCTGCACTGGTCTTTCTAGAGAAAAACTGGGCTCGTTGGTAATAATACCCGCCAAGAACAAGACGGGCCGCCAGAGAGAGAAAGACAAGATTTGGCGATATCGGGCGTCCGATTTGTTGAGGTTTTATTTTTGTTTTTTAAATATAGTGGATATGGAAGCAAGAACCAAGTCTGGGCGCAAGGCTCTGCTCGATCGACGATTTTTGATAGCTGACGCTTGACTACAGATAAGGACCACTGCGGAACTATGTGTGTGGCAAGCAAGTCTAAAGCCCCTTCCCCAAAAACAAACAAACACCGCCGCACTTTTTTTGCCGGTATTCAATCGTCAAGATTACGGTGAGAAAGAGACCGCCCGGAACTCTCATATTGAAAGTCCAGACAAATGCTCGTCCCAGATAATATAAACCAAGGGACGGAACCAGCTCAATGCTTATCTCACTCACTCTACCGCAGAGATCGCTGAATACCCGATGTTTGTCTCACGGAAGTTTGCCAGTCGATTGGGAGTACCTCAGGGTAAATAAGGGCCCGTGAGGGATGTTAGCGTGCTGCATTGTTTCAACGGGCTTTTTAGACTCCACGAGTTCTGCAAACAACGCTCACCACGTTTTTTCTTTTCATGACCTTTCTGGTGCAGGACCTCTACTTTATACATAGAGCCAGCGGGATGAGCGGTCGGTCGGATGTTTCAAACCGTCGAGGCGGCTTTCCTTTGGCGGCTTGCAGCAGGCCATACATACTTTGTGACTTTTGATTTATTTATTTGCACAGCTGATCTGTGCTAGCTATCGCGGATCTTTTGAAAACCAAGCAAGGGCTCATTTTTCTTAATAAAGTACGTATGTATCCGTCCCGTGTTCTATGGTCCCTTTTTTGAAATCTTTCTCCTTTTTGGGCAGCAGCAGAGGTAGGTAGCCAGCCACTTGGACGCTTCCGTGCGGGATTGATTGGAAATGAGTGATGGGAGAGAGAAAAGTTTTACTCCCCTTGAAGTTCGTGCGGTGGTGGATGATGATGATGGAATCAAGGCATCAGGTCTCACTTGAGCCGCACGCATTATCGATCGCTTGGAAGGGTATGTACTCTACTAGTACTGGATGTTGATTCCTTGGATTCAGCCTGTATATAAACAAAAACACCACTTTGCAAACCCTTTCGACCGTCATGAAAAGAAAAAGGGAAAGAAGAAGAAAAAAAGAAGCGTAAAGTTTCCCAGGAAGGTGCCAACGCGCCAAATATTTTCCCTAAAAATCAAATGAAGAAGAGTTCGATGTAAACTTATTTTACAGTGTACCTACCAAAACATCCAAAAACATTGCCCCTTTACTTTCGATCATTCCACACACCACCAATCCACCACATTAAACACGCAGCGCCCGACCACGCCTCACAGCACAGCACAACACAACAACCCAAACACACCACCATCACCATCGCCCGCCCACGTCCAACGTCCAACATCCAACACATCCCCGTCCTTCTCTTCCCTTCCCCTTCCCCTCCCCCCCCCCCCCCACCCCCCCCCCACACACACCCCAGAACGATACCCGCCGCTTCCGCCAAAAAAAATAAAATCCACCCAACACCCTCCTCCCATCGTCTCCTCGGAGAACTTAAGTAATTCCTACTTACATGCGGTGCGTCCGTTTTTTTTGCAAAAAACCTTTCGCAGTACGTGGTATGTAGTGCGGGTTGCAGAGGGGGGGTGGGCAGTATGTAGTCCGTCTTCTAATCGCAGCAAGCAGGCGGCGGCAAGCAAGCAGGCAGGCCATATAAGTGGTCGGAGTTGGGGGTCGGGGGTTCGCCAATTGATAATTTTAGCCCTCGTCATGCATTCATTCATTCATTCATTCATTCATTCATTCGTTCTGACGGGGTTGGTTGGTCGAAGGAGCTGTGTTTGTTTTGGGTATTTTATTTTGGCTGAGCGGTTTTTGGGTTTTGGTTTTGGTTTTGGTAGTGGGAGCGAGAGCAGGGATTTCGGTGCAGTTGAATGTTTTATATCTGGAGGTGCTCTAGCTAGCCGCATTTGAACATCTTTGGAGGTGTGTTTTCAGTTTCAGTTAGACGAGAGGGAACCGCTGATGGGGGATGGGGATGGGGGTTGGTTGGGGGAGGCACGGCGTCGTTCACGCATATAACAAATAAGAGTCGCCGCGGGTAGAAAGGTTCGCTGTCTTGTCTTGGATCGGGGACGGGGACGGACGATTGATCGATAGATCGCCATTACGTACTGTATTCCATGTTTGTTTGTTTGTCCTATTTGGGTTTATAGTCATTGTATCAACTTGATGCGCTCTGATTCGATAGGATTCTAGAAGAAGTGGGGGCGTTGGAGGTAGGTCATTAGGGGAGAGACATGATGAAACGGGTTTGTGCCCATGATGTGATGGAGATTCAACTGCTTGGAGAGACCGCTCCTCCGTATGTCGAGTTCCCATTGATGGACGAGGGGTGGGGAAGAATGGAATGTCGCTTTTGTTGTCCGCCGCCGCTGCTCGCCTCTTTCGATAGGATTTTCAATGGACGTTGTCTTGGTTCTTGGAATAACGAGGACAATTTTCCTTTGCGCTTGGTCAAGTTCACGTTAATCTTTGACATCATGGCGTATGGTACAAGTAATCTTTATTCCGTACAAAGGTTTCAATCTTCTTCCAGCCATCGACTCGACACCAATAACCACTCCCTGCTCATCTCACGTACATGTCGTTGTTCTCGCAACAATATTCCGTCAAGAACCTCACTTTCCCGCCCCAGTTGCTGCATTGACGCCGTGTCGAACGACTCCCTAACCGCCCTTCCCCTCAGATCGCCCCCTACTAGCTTCTTCGCCGCTAGCATCATTCCCAGCACCCGGACCCACAGGCTCAAAGTCCTTTGTATGCGCCCGACCGGAGACGGCGCTGTCTTTGACAGGCAGGAGAGTAAAATGTTTGCCTGGCGACCGTCAGCATAATGTCAGACCTACAGACAGGTTCAGAATGCCGATATCGACCCACCGTCGCCATCCCGGTGCACCACCCTCATCATCTCATCCTTCTCGTAGCTCAAATAGGTCCCGGGCAGAATGGCCTTGTACCCTCTCAGTGCCCGCACCAACTTGCCATTGTCCCTCGCCGGCTCATCTCGCTTGACCGAGAACGTCGCATGCGGCACCTTCAACGTCACTTTCCGCCTCTCCTGCTGGGCAGCTCGTTCCCAAGCCGCCTCGTCATACACTTCCCACCCTGATTCCTCCTGCACTTTCTGCTCCGGCGGCGATTCTGGAGGCGAATCGTAATAGCCCGCCCCTAATGCCTCCCTCTCCACATTCTCCCTCGTCGAAGTCTCCTGCCACGCCAATCCCCACCCTCTCCCTGCTCCTCTACCCCTCCCCCTTCCTCGCCCGCCCTCCGCTTGCTGCTGATGTTGTTCCAGCTCACGCAATATATCCGTCAGTTTCAACGGGTCGAACGCTCCTGGCGCGCGGCGCTCGGGCGAGTTGGTGGGGGCGGCGGGGGTGGTGGTCGGATTCTCTTTGTTGGAGGGGGAGGGGGGAGGGGAAAGTGCGTCGTTCATGGCGGCGTCGGCGTCGCCGAAGAGGGGTTCGCGGCCGTGGCGGAGGGTTTCTTGGCGGGCGGCGTGGGCGTGGGCGTCGATTTTGCTGGCTTGGATGGCCCAGTAGGTATCCATGTCCATGTCGTCGTCGATGTCTGTGTCGGGGTCTTTTGCTTCTATTAGGGGGGATAGGTGGGGTTTGGGGTTTGCGTCGTGGTGGGTTTCGTCGTCGTCGTCGTCTTCTTCTGATAGTTTGCCCTTGCCTTTGGCTTTGCGGCGGGCTGCTTGTGCTTCCTCGTCCTCTTCTTCTTCGTCGTCGTCGTCGTCGTTATGATCCTCACTCCTCACCCCCTCCTCCTCCTCCTCATCCTTTGTGCGACCCGTAAAATCAGGCGGGCTGTAAGAGGGGCTCCCGAGAGGACTAGCGGCTGGTGCTTCTTGGTCTTCATACTGGTCGATATCCGTATCCATGGCATCATGCTCTCCTTCCATACCGTGGTTGGCGTAGCACAGAGCATAAGTAGCCCAAGAGATGCACTCTGTTCGGTAGCACTTGCGGACGCTTTAAGGTTGTGGAGAGTGAGACGGTGATGTTTGAGCAACAAAGAGGATGTTGAGGCACACATGTTGCTGCCTAGATTTCCCATGTGTGTGTGTGTGTGTGTGTGTGTGTTTGGTGTGACAAAGAGGGCAGTTCTCGTAGATGGACCCGGCGGAAGATGTTGACTTCCGCGTGAGGTGACATTGCCAATAACCGAGGCTCAGTGTCAGTCAGGTGATGCTCGGGTGTTTGTTGAGATTCTTTGGGTTTCTCCGATGGTTGGGCTTATCTTTTTTCTTTCGTGCTGGTACTTTGGGTGGTGATGGGATTAGGGTGCTTCTTTTGAAGGAAGTCAAGGGGCTAGGAGGGAAAAGTGTTTGTTTGGTTGTTTGTTTGGTCTTGTGGATGGATTGCGGAACGCATGTTCGCCTTGCTGACTCAATGCCTTGGTCGGGTTTGATATGATCAGTGGTTGCTGCTACGGTATTTCTTCCCAATGAGGTGCAAGTACTGAACTTACAAGCTGGCGAAAGCAAAGATTAATCCTCATATGAAGAAGAAAACACTTTCCACAACCCAATAGACCCCGTCTGTCAAACCTGAGCCAACCCAAAGACCAACAGAGATCGCTTACCATGACAAGAAGCAAGACGAATGAATCAATGATGAAGAAGCTGGTAAACATTCTCCCAGGACAGAACTTCCTCCTAGGATCACATAGCATTCAACATGAGCATAGTCGTAGCGAATGACCGAGAGAGTTCAGAAAGCCAGAGAAGCAATTGCGCTCACAATCGGAGTTGCCGAGCGAAAGAATGCGTCATCCGATCCCGAAACGGACAAACGCGCCCTCCCCGATGTCCGCCGACGAGACACAAGGTAGCGGGGTCGGAATTCTTTGCGAAAGAGAGGCCCCTAAACTTTTTTCTCCCTCTTCGTTTCGCATCACGTTGACAACGGAAGTGAAAGAAGACCGGCAATTACCAAGGAAATGTATTCCGTTACCACCGACAAAGGGCGCACCCCGAAGCTCCAAAGCCACCATGTGCATGGATTAGGATTCAAAATATTTGTCCAATTTGCAAGCCATTTGGCCCCTACTTGGCCGAGTTGGTGAAGATCTCGCCGAGGTCTGTCCCGCTTACAATGGTATGATACCACAGTGCGGTATCATTGTGTGGTTCTATCGCTCCTCAAACGATCCATGCAAAATCTCGCCGCCGCAATCATTAGGGCTTCTTGAAGGGGTTTCAAGACATACAATCAGTAGCCATGGAGGAGCTATTAGCACAAATCCGATCGTTCAGTGGGCTAATCTACCGGTCGTTTCTGGTATGCCGGAGGTGGTTTCGCTGTTGGTACCATGATGATAGAATTGGCATCCATTCCTAAGTAGCCTATCTACTCCTCTGCGAACACAATATCATCCTCCTCGTTCCAATCCTCGTTCTCCCTAGACACCCTCAACACCTCATCGAGGAACCGCTGAGGCAGTTCCCTGACCAGTTCATCGACCCTCTTGTCCCGTAGAATCACCTGACTAGCTTTCAAGTACACGCCGCAAAACTCCTCCCACAGCTCCTCGTCAACTTGCGGCCTTGGATAGTAGGGGTCGTTGCCGAGGAAAGCGGGGACCAGCTTCGTATTGACATCGTGCTTGGTGAGCTCGATCTTTGAGGCCTTGTCGAAATCGAACATCCATAGGTGCACTGATCTCCGCTGGAGGTTGATGGCCTTCACCGTGTGCGGTAGTGCAGAGTCATCCTCGTATCCTTCCGACCGTTCGCCATCCCCCGTCGCCGAGCTCCCCAGTACAAACTCCACGTCCATACCGTCCACCTGTGCCTGCCAGTGCAATATGGCCAACCCAATGGCCATTTTCTTCGCCAGCTCTGAGACTTCGATCTCGAGTTCCTCCATCATGTTCAGTCTCAGCGGGAAGTTTCGTAGCGAGTCGTAGACATCGGTCTGTTGCTTGAGTGATTCTCGCTCCCCGAGGTAGAGACGCACAAGGCAATCCTCGTTATCTGGGTCATCTTTGGCTTCCTGCTGGAGTTCTTCATCATCGTCGAAGAACTCCTCGATCAAAGCCTCTCTCGTTGCTTGAGGTAACGGAAGGATCCGGTCCACCGTAAAAAGTGGCTGCTTGGTGCGGTGACTCACAGGGAATCGTTTTAAATTGTCAGACCAGAACTTTTCGTCCTCGACAGGGTGATATTGATGACACAGCGGAGTCCTCAGAATCTTATTATCCCGAAACGTTTCTTGCATCTTTGTCCGCACTTCTTTGATTGCATTGTGAACTTTGTTGGTAAGACAGAAATCGTTCCAGATCCCATCCTTGCTCGTGCCTTTCTTGAATGCTAATTCGGTTCCTGGTATCTCGAAAACTGTGCCACAAGACCCAAGGCCAATGACTCGCAAATATTTTTGCTCTGATACTTGTTGCATCCTTGAGGCAAAGTTTGATGTAATTGGAAAATCACAGCGGTCGGCACCCAAAGTTTTGGACAGCGCTAGTCGCAGCCCTAACCGTATTTTTCACATTTCTGGAAGCCCATAGATTCTGTTTAGGGGACTATTTTGGGCTTGATGCCCCCCAAAATGACAAGATCTGGGGTTCCCAAACTCTTCCCAGCCACTTCTTTGCCACAACCCATACCTGAGTTCCCTTCAGGCAACCGTTTTTCGAAATCTGAACCCATCTCTTGACATATTCATGCAGTTACCAACCCGAAAACCCGTTACGATCCATGGATTATATGTATTATCCCTGGACAAAGATATACTACGTGTGGCGCGAAATGCATCCTACCTCGGGGCACCAAGCTGCGGAATCACAAACATTGGCATTGATTGCTCACGAAAAGAGCTACTAGTACTGGTCAGGACCCGATTTAAGCCGCTTCAAAGCGGCCGAGTCTCCTGCTCAAATAGTTGGAAAGCTTGCTTTCTTCATGGTCAAAAGTTATGCAAAAAATGGCCTATATGCTTAAAACAAGGTTCCACCAATCAGATCTTCAAGATTCACGATTTTTAAGCTAAAACTCACCTTATTTCTTCATTTTCGATCTAAACGCGGGTACGTCCCAAAGAGGCTCCATCATAAGGCTGAACCTCGAACATCAACTTCTTACATTCTATTCTTTCTTTTTCCTTTCGTGTCACATATCATATGATAATAAAATGAATAAATAAAACTATAGAATCGAGTACGCGCTTTCGAATGATGTTATTTTCATGAAATTTGATTGGGTGGATCAGAACTTTTTTAAAACCTTCTGAACCCTTCTACCCCTCGGAGGGAAAGGGGGGTTCCGGGGGTCTCCCCCGAGCGTAAAAAAACAAGTATTAATCAATTGTAGATATCTTCCAAGCTTTTCACCACTGGGAAGCCCGCGCCCCCAGCACATATTAGAACAGAGGTGTGAAGTTCACAAGGATTTGGCTATCACCGCTTCACCACCAAATTATGACCAATTGTCGAGAGCGGGCGAGATACTTGACAAACTCGGTCACAAAAGTCCAAGTAAGGGGCTTCCTCCGGCGGAAGTCAATGCCCATCGGTGAAGTCCTTCACCTCTTGTCGGCGGGCAAAGACAGGAATGGAGCCTGTCGCCGAGATTCGCGTGTCAGCAAAAGTCAAGCCAATTTCTGCTTTACCCTCGGACGTCCATTCCACCACCATGGGGGTGTTTACGGCAACTTACCTGGTCAGCATCACCTCGATGCTGCCGCTCTTACTCTGTCATTCCCGACGGCATCCATCGCTGCCTTGGCCCCACTGCTTTTGAACCTCATGTTCCCAACCAGTAATGCATCAATATACATCTGAGCTCGTTCTATAGAAAGGTTGACGATAGAGTACCAATGCAAGCCCAACACCTCCATCATCGACTATTCAGACTCTCAAAGCCCCGGCTCCTCAGTATTTGTCATGTTCTACGGCTACGGCGCCACAATCCCTGATCCTTTTGGAACGTCGTTTGAATGTGTTGACGACGCATATTGCGATGTGACCAAGCACTTCCCCCTGCCAAAAGATGACACAATGGGTCTGGATATGTGTGCGTCTGAGAGAAATAGCTTTGATTTGGCTTTCCACCCTCGCGAGCAGACGACGTATATATTATGGGCCGGCGTTGTTTGGATTTTCGAGCATGGGTCAAAAATCTGGGAATACTGAATTGAGAGTTCCAGTAAGTGGTGCACCATGGCCATCGTGATGATACCGAGTACGATTCTTGTTCTTATTTGAGACGAGAGCGGCAGGACATATGATCGTCTAAGATAAGCCAACCTATGCTAGCCTCCTCATTACTTTTATCCGTAAGTGCCGCAGTACCAGCAGGTAAGTCGCGAGAATCTATAGCACAAGCGGGATCAGGAGACCCAGCAGCCTTGGAGCGGTGGGTGCCGATGGAGAGGATTTTGATGGGCGCATCGTTCACAAGAGTGGTTAGCTTGTCTGTTTTCTCAACCCGTCTAGCTAGGAGCCCGAGCCCATGCTTGTCGACATCCAACCTCGGAGCCTCGCTTGCGGGCAAGCTGGGTAGCCTCATACTCATACTTCTTGGGACAGCCACCTTGAAAGATCTCTCCCAAGAACCCCTCTCCCAAAACACTCTTTTTTCTGAAATTGCCCCTTCGATGAGACTTTGCCATACTCCTAGCCACACCATCTAGACGCAGAAAGAATGGACTTTCCCAAAGAGACAAAACTCGCGTAGCAAGATGGTACCAAAATCACCGTAGCTAGTGGTAGAAAACGACGGTGTGTGACAAGGCCAAGAAAGGGGTCGAGCTCCAAAGCTAACCAGTAGAATTGCGCATAGCCAAGAAAGACGACGCTAGAATCTCGCCGCCCAATCAACATATCTTCCTGAGCAATGGCCGGGCGGCTGAACCTCAAAGACGCAAAGCTACCGCCCACGATGCAGCATGAATCTCTGAGCGATTGGCCCAAAGGCATGGATTGGCGACCTGTTTGGGAGAAGACATGGCCGGCGTGATTGATACCACCATTTACGCAAGGTATATACCAAGAAGCACGCCCGCATCGAACTCTGCTTCTGTCTTGCTCCCTCCATTGCTCTCCAGGTACAGCTCTCAGCATGGCCACAGCGCCCAGCTCCCGCACAGAGTTTGTTGAGCCTGGCTTTAAGCTAGCGCGAGAAAAGAGCGAAAGGTCGGTGAGTGATGTTGACGGCAGTGCTTTGAGCCGCTGAAGATGCCTAGGCGTAAGAAGTTGAATGGTCCATGTTAGAAAAACGCGTCATGAAGGGGAACAGGGTATATTTGTGATTTGGAACGGCGAAAGTAACAAATCTATGCCGATGGCATTGATACAGCGATTGGCAGCGGTTGTCAAACATCTTATTGCTTCCTGCTTATATACATCAATCCCTCCTAAATATCTAGCTGAAATTAAAGACAAACGCTGTCTTGTCATGCGTGAGCCGTACCATCCAAGAGCCTCTGGGGCTTCCAACATGGACTAGACCAAATAGTCCTCCAATGCTGTGGCGCGCAAGTCTAATGGCTAAATCTAAGCAAAATAAATTCGTCGCTGCTCTTTGCAGCTTTTCATCAATTCTCGGCGCCGAAACGGGCTCAGTAGGATTGCTAGCTGCCTGGTATTTTTGCTGGATTCAAAACATGTGGCATCCGGGGTAGTCGTAAACTTAGGGCTCGTAAGAAAGGAGATTCGTTATTTGCTAAATTAGAATTTAGCCGAGTCTGGGACGTGAGTCGCATATGAACACACCGGGGACGATAGGTGGGTCCAGTACTAGGATGCCATGGGTGTAAGTTCGACCTCCGGGCTAAGAGATGATCTGGCCCGTGGAGAAATCGCGAGTCATGAAAGGAGTACGGTTCACGCTGGGGATCATCCGGCGCATGCTTTCTGCCAGCTCGTGATATTCTCGGTCGACAGCAAGATCTATTGCGTGCTTGTTGTCGGCATACCTTCGAAGTTGCACCGCGGCTCCGGAATTTAGTAGATGGCCGATGATCTCAAGCTGGAAGTCGTCACTCTCGATGGCGGCGTGCAGTGGCAGAGACGAGCAACCTGTGATATCTGGATTTACATGCGCATTGCAATTGATTAGGTTTTTCACAATGTTGAGGTAGCCTCCTCTGACCGCCACCTCGAGAGCGGTATGCCCGTGGTCATCTCGAGTGTTGGCGTCGGCTCCGTGCAGAAGAAGAGCAGAGCAGCAAGACTCATCTCCCTTAATGACTGCCGCAAACAGAGCAGTCCGACTATCAAGGTCCCTTTCCTCTATGTTGACTCTCACTTGGCCAACGTTCGATAGCGTAGTCAGGGAGGGAGCCAGCGGCAAGTAGCTACGGTCATTAGGGTTCGACAAGAGTGCCAGGATGATGCTCGGATTTCGATGTTGTACGGCGGCATGTAGAGGAGGCACGTTCAGGTCAAAATCAACATGATTGCCGCCGACTGTCTCGTTCCATCGGTCCCCAAGGACCCGCCTGATAGACACTGAAGAGGTTGGGAATGAATTGGCCAACAGGTGGAAAGGGTCTTCCTGAGGAGGCAAGGCGGACCCTTTGTACATACCAGAAATCTTCAAGAGAACATGTTCACAACTCCATCGATGACCTAGCTCCTGAAACATGCGCGCTATCTTCAACAAGATGTGTCGTTTCCGTTTGTCGAATAGACGGTACTGGTCCAAAGCGGATAGAAGCTCAAAAAGTATCCACCGGGCCAGATGAGCTTCGTTTCGGGCATTAGCTTCAACAGCGATCCCATATATGTTTATAAATAGGTCATGTAGTTTTTCTTCAATTGACAAGTCGTGATACGGTTGTTGAGCAACATGAATGCGACAGTAGACAAAAGCGTGCTGAGATACGTAGGCTAAAGTGTTTCCTAGAGCGTGGAAGTCATGTAACCTGACAACAGACGGACAAATCAGTATATCTCATCAGGGTATTTTCAGCACTGACAGGTCTTACTTTGAGAATGCCCTCTCCTCAATGTCCTCGATGGAGGGAGCGGCAAATGGCACTCTCCCATCTACGACCCTCCTCGCATTCGGCAGACCCTCGTTCCTTCCTCTTGTACGACGCACGGTAGGAGTCGGAACGTTTGGCGCTGACAACGTTGTTGATCCTTCTAGGTGACTTTCTCTTGCTTGATTGCTTCCCAACGCATTTGCATGCTCCGGCACCACCGCAAGCCGCTGGATGACCGCAGGATCCTCATTGTATCTCACATTTGGTCCACACAGTAGGTCATGGCTCTCACAGAAGTCGCACCTCTGCTGACTGTTCTCCCAGTCGCGATCATGTGGACTGCACTGCGAGAACAGAAGAGAATTAGTCACAGGCTCACAGATTCTTACTGTCTCGGAGAAAATCCGGCCCGACTCTCCTCACCTTTTTCCTTCGATGTCGACACACACTACACTTTCGCGTGTCCCGCGTGTTCGTCTCTGGCCTAAGGCTGTCATTCATGGCCACATGTTGGTGATGAGGTGAAGATTGAGGATGGAGAGAAGGCTGAGATTATCTCCAAGGAGAATTTGGAAGAGCCTGCAGCCCAGGATTTGAAGGAAAGGCTGCGGCTTCGTGAAGTACTGCGCTCGAGATTCCCAAAATGAGGCTCTTACACACATTTGAGTTGCACAAGAGGCGTCACGCTTGAGAGAAGCAGCGAGCGACAGCTCGAGCTTACCGCGTGTTCATCCATTGGATCAAGTCTCGCAGGCCGTTGCTCCGAGTCACTCGACTGCTCAACCGTTTCATCGTGGCTGCATTGGACACTTACTTGATGCAAATGTCACACGCGCTGATATCGGGCGCTTTTCCTCATTCTAGCTAGATGTTGCGATGAAGAACAGTTGTGTCTTTCGCTTCGCATGTGCATCGCCTATCTCCTACCGAGCTCCTGCTTCGTCGCGTATTTTCGCTTCGTCGCTTGCTTGTTGCGCTTCAGATCGGCCACCGGAACACAGAACATGACCAGTCTTTGCGCCCGCAAAAGAGGGCATTGGTAGGGACAAGCGTACATCTTGCAATATCGTGCGTAAGGCTGGATCTATCACTGCGGATGAACAGGGAGCGCTGCGCCTCTGTTTCCAATTTGTGGGCCAATCCCCATCTTCAAATGGGAACTTCGGCTCTGCACTATCAAAGTGTGTTACCGGTTGTTCTGTCATCCTGATGGCCAGTGAGTATAATTGTTCCTTGATCGCCTCTGTTCAGTTTCTCTGCAGCCTTGCGGAATTCGTCCTTATGGCAGAGTTTGTAGAATTGCAGAGCAATGAAGGTGCTGTGGTTGAGTATGTTGATACCTCCGTTCCAAAATTGTCTTACTCATAGCTTTAATAGCCTCATTTTCGTTAGGGATCCGACAGACCAGAACTTGCCTAATTGGGAAGAATCTTTCGGCCACTCGAATTGGTTCAAAGAGACACTCCCAACAAAAATCAGAAGAACGCGATGTTTTCACTACAGATATCACAATCAAAGCTCTCAGGACTCTCCAGTGGCTATTGTGAACCGTGCGGCGCATGGGTTACTGTCTGAGTGGGCAAAGCTCGAGATACATTCGCCCCCCAGACCGTTGATTGGCCCATTTGAGAACGATGTGGATCGAAGCAATGGTCCCTCTCGACCCGTGCTCTTCGTCTGCCAGAGCTTTGGCGGTCCTGTAGTAGAGGAAGTATGACGGAGCGCGCTCGTGAAGCTGAGCATCACTGACATGTCACAGGCTTTGCTCTTGAGTGAGTCTGAGGAAAACCCGCATACGTTGTCTAAGAGAACATTTGGAATAGTCTGACCACCAAATTTCCAGCACAAGGAGCTGAAAGGTCGGGGCTAATGGCTGCCACAGATCTTCCTCGGCTCTCCTCACACGTACTCGATCTCTCGAACGAGAACCCACGCAGGCATGGATGAGCAGACAGTCCAAGTCACTCCAGCAAGTTTTATGCCTGATCCATACGTACGTTTTTATTTTTGCCAGGAGACATCTACTCCATGTCCTGGAGCCAGGGTTCGTATTTGCTTCTCTAATGTCCCAGGGGTGTTTCTGCGAGCCCTATTTTGCTTCTACGTTCCATTTTAAAGCTTACGATCTTTCAGGTAATCCATCATCATTGCTTATGGTCTATGGTCCCTCAATCTTGGCTCTCAGAGAGTGCTGGAAACCACTACGTCGTTCCGAAGACCCTGCCTCAAGACATAACGAGAGCCAATATCGAACGTTCGATATGTCATTTGATCGAAGGTATGGACATCTCCAATTGCGATTGTGCAAAGGCTCAATATTTTAGAAGCAGCGAAAAGTCGAGATGATAGTCGCAGATATCTCCAGAGCGAACAATCACTTCTACGGATGTGTTCGAGCGAACGATCTGCGTTCAGCTGCGAGTGGTTGCTCAATCTTCAAGCATATCGAAGTTGGGCATGTGAAGCCGAGAGCCCTCTGTTGTGGCTCAAAGGTCCGCCTGGAGCAGGCAAATCGACGCTTTGTTCTGCAATAATAAAGAACCTACAGGAACGATACGAGCAGAGATGTGCAGTTGCTTTCTGCTTCTTTGACTCACGCCAAGGCCAAGTCAGCTCGGCGCGATACATATTGATGGCGTTCGCTTATCAACTAAGAGAATGTATGCAATCAATCGTATCCGAACGCTTGCTGCACTCGACCATCAAAAAAGGGGAGGGAGTTATTGATCCCATGTCGCTGGAACAATTTCAACGCGACCTGAGGGCGGTCCTCGTAAGTGTAGGAGCCCACGTACGAGTGACCTTCATACTTGATGGCCTCGACGATGATGAAGGGGTCAATAAAGTCATCATGCACGAGATCCTCAGAGCCAACAGGTCTAGAGAGAAGTCACACATACTCAGATGTGTTATGTCAAGCAGATTTGCGTGCGAAGCTAGGATCAGTCCTGAGGACATCATTCAGATTGACTTGAGCATTCAACCAGGAATTCAGCAAGACATGTTGAGATTTGCCACAACTCGATTGGCCAACGTTTTCAGGACGTCATCGAAACAAACGATTTTGGCTCTCGCGAAGCAGCTATGCTCCCGCGCCAACGGGAATTTTTTGTGGTTGGCACTGGCCATTCAGGACATCGAACTCATGGAAACTCGTCCTGATCTGCTACAACTGGTCCATCTATTACCAACCACCATTGATGCGTTCTACCAAAGGGCGCTGCAACAGATTCCATCACAAGATATTGAGACGGCCCAAAAAGTCTTCTCCTGGCTGACAGTTGCTACCCGGCACCTTTACCTTCCGGAGCTTCTAGAAGCTTTAGCGGCTAGAGCTGATCGCTCTCAATTTCCTGAGCAGCCGCCATCAACTGGCAGCGAGCTTAGCCTGCACATCACAGAAGCTGACATCCGCCGCATCTGCGGATTGCTTGTGACCATTACTGAAGAAGGCATTGTTAGGCTGAGACACCCAACTTTACGAGACTACCTTCTTTCTGCAGATGACTCGTCGAAAAATCCTCGCCATCCGGTACTTGCGGCCCACGAGCTTCTTGCGCGGGCTTGTTTGGTACTGTTGAGCTCAGTCATAAGGCTGGAAGCATCTTCTGGTTTGACCAATAGGATGCCCGCACAGCAGCTGGGCAGAGAGCAAAATTCGACTTTGACTAAATATGCAGCTGCCAATTGGTCTGTCCATTATCGTCTGTCCGAGACATACAGTAAGATTCTTGCCGGCACCTTGCAGCGCTGTCTATTTATCACGCTCGACTACGATTGTCAATCTTTCTCAACACCCAACAGTGGACGCTCCATCCAAATTGCCCATACTACCCTTCGGATTTCTGCTTCCTATGGTCTAGTATCTCTAACTCAACTATGCCTGGAGATGGGTACAGATCCAAAGTGTGGTTCTTGCGTTCTTTGTGAAACGCCGCTCGCCATCGCAGCAAAAGGTGGGCACTCGGAGGCTGCCAATGTCCTTTTACAAGGGACCACGCATCCTGTGTCTAGAATGAACTATAATCCAGAGGAGATGATTCACCTCGCTGTAGCTCAGGGACTTACGGACGCCACAAAACTTCTTCTGGAGTGCGGCACTAAGGTAGATGCTGTTGAACAGGATTCGGGGAGGACTTTACTGCACGTTGCTGCGATGTCTGGCAGGTTGGACCTGGTGCAACTGTTGATGGGCTACAACGCGAATGTGAATGCAACTATACCGAAAACGCTAGAGACACCCTTACATTTGGCAGCAATTCACGGATACGTACATGTTATCAAGTGCCTAGTTGATGGCCGTGATCCTTCCAAGAGAGAGTTGGAGCTGTATGACTCGATCGTGAAACAACCATACTATCAGTCCTGGACAGAAGACTTACTTACGAACGAGGAGAAAACGGAGAGCATTGTATGGGAAGTCGAAGCGAGGGACTCTGCGGAAGAGCACATCGGACGTCTACGGTCTTGCTCAAACAGGTACTCCAATATCAATTTGCGTACTTATGAAGGACGCACAGCCCTTGATCTTGCGGCCTCCAATGGCTACGATGATGTTGTTCGATTTCTCCTCGAAAGAGGAGCGCATCTCAAGATTGATGGGAATACTCGATGTCCTGCACTGCAAGCAGCAGTAGAGAATGGACATTTAGAGACTGTTAAGCTTCTATTCGCGGCAGGAGCTAAAGTGCACCCACAAGCGGACTGGCTGGCATTAACACTCCTACACGCATGTAAGAATGGTCATGGTGACGTTGCCGACTTCGTGGTATGGCAGTGTTTCAATGCAGAACTCTCCGCAGATAGTTTCCCGAGGCCAGTACAGTGTCTTCCAACCAAGACGACCAACACAGTCGTGGGCGATGCTATTGAAAAGAAGAAACTCCAAACAAAGTCTCCAAAGCTTGGAACGCGTACCCGGATTGCGCAACGCTTGAGCAAGCTAGCGGAGAGGCCGAAAGACTAATTTGGCATGAGGTGAGGAGCGTGTTCATTTGCCCCTATGCTATTTCAACAAGTTTGTACTTTTATGTATGATAATTACCGTTTCGCATTGATACAGAGTGCATTCATTGTTTATACCAGCATTTGCTAAGTCTGTAGTATTGCATGAATGCGCTTTACGGTGTGTGTGGCATATGAAGCAAAATGGCCCAAAACGCATTGTTGTTTTACAAACTTTTCTTGAACATGACTAAGTCACTCCAGCCTAGCTACGAACAACACGAGTGCAGGTGTTGACGTGTGATTTCCAAGTACGGAGTTTTGGCTATAAGGACTTGCTTTATTGGTTCGCTGTGCTTGACAGGAGCTATAGAAAGGGGCAAAATGATCGCTTTGACGGTGCCCGTACGACGGTCTACGAGTAACGAGAAATGAACATCTTTTGGGTATGCGGATTCTAGCGTTGCGTTGCATTTGATGTATATGAATCACGCACTGAGTATATGCTGAACTATTTTCCAATTACGCGCGCGCTGTCATTGTCAGGCGACGCGAGCCCAGTAGGCGTGACAAGCGACAGATCTCCCACATATCTTTCCCATAGCTTACCAACGCGACTCCGCTCGCGACTCGTAGCCAGGATTCTGTCGCTGAGCGTACGCGATGCCGGGGGTGCATTTGCCACCAGCTGGTCCCTCTGCCGCCCATCTGGAGTACAAGAAGGTAGCCTTGCCTCCTGAACTTCAATCATCAGCAAAAGCCTCCGTCGCTAGTCTTACATCCCTACTAATTTACATCCAAATTCTCTCGGCCACCGGTAAAAAAGATCCCCCTGACGCTCCGAAACAACGCACGATGGCCCCTCACCCAACCCTGAACGCCTCGTCCACAGTACCCCCAAATCTGGGCCCCTCATACTTGCCGCAGCCCACAGCCTTTCAACTCGGTGGCTTCAACCAGAATCAATGGGGCCCAGACGCCATCGGCACGATCTTCTTCGGCGTAGTCATGTTCCTCATCGGCGTCACTGCGCTCTGGCAAGGCAGATTGAGGAGGCTGAGACATGAAGAGGGCACGTCCATCCCTCTTTACAAAAAAATAAGCCTGCTGACACAGACTAGATGAAGAGCGCGGCCGACGGGCCCGTGTTGGGGGCCGGCCGGTTGATGGCGTTGCGGACGAGATTGCCATGGTGGATCTTGCTGGGGGATTGCGCAGCGAGAGAGTGGCTGTGGGGATGGATGAGGGATCGCGTGAGGATGAGGGGTTTGTGAAGATTGAGAGGGGGATGCGGACGGATACGGAGGGGACGTTGGTGGGGCGTGATGAGGACGATGAGGGCGAGGTGAAGGGGTTCGAGGAGTGAGGTTACGGGTAGGATCCTAGATGATTTTCTTTGGGTGAGTGTGGAAAGCGTTGCAGGATTTTCTATGGAGGTGTATGGGGATCTTCTCTGCTGTATACCTGTTTCGAGGTGCTAGCACCTCAATGGAGCAGAGATCATGGGGTTTGCCCGTGGGTCTGTAGCATTCTCGATCCGAGCAATAGGGGAATGAGCAAACGTTTCGGGAGTCTGGCCCTGGAATCTGCACACTTTCTGGGCTTGCCAAGTTGGGAATGCCACAACGAGAAATGTTTGTGCACGAAATTATCCATGGAGATTCCTACTTCTTGAGCTTGAGGAATCATATCACTGGGGCTCAATATCTCAATTATCTGCCCAGTCTCCTTTCCAAAGAGCCTACAAACTCACCATCCCACCCCCCCTTCCCCTCACCGATCCCCTGCATTAGAGAAGACACAGCACCTGCATCGCCTTGTCGAAAATAACCGCAAACCAAATCATCGTACACCAAGTCCTCAGGCAGCGAAGGATCCTGATCTACCCAACCCGACAATCGCGCCCGGATCCTCTCCGCCTTCTCCATCAGCTTATCCGCCTCCTTCATTTGCGCCGGTGTAGATGAAGGATTTTCTCTGATGACGATGGCTTGTCTCCGGAATATTCGCGCAATGTCGCCTTTGGCTTGGTGGCGTTCCACGACGGCGAGAGCGTCCTGTAGCCGATGCCTGGTCTTGTTAGGACGTGTTCTTTACGTTGAAGCACGCTATGGGGGGGGGGCTTCGCTTACATGGCTTTGGCGTAGTTTTGTAATTGTGCCTCCACCACGCCAAATTTGTAATCAAAGGTCGCCGTTAGGATGTGCGTTGGATCGAGGTCATGGGACCTTTTGTGACCTGTTTCATAAAGCTCTTTGGCGGCAGTGATGTTATCCTGGGCGTATTCGAGGTTGCCGAAAGCATAGATCAGGCTGCATGATTTTAAGTCAGAATATTGTCCGATACAATGAACTGCTACTGGAATACTAGACCAAAGTATGAGGAGCTGGGGAAGAACGAGTCAATACTCACTGGGCCATCAGCTGAGACATGGGACCTGGACTGCTTTCAATTGTATTCTCCGCCATGTCATATCTCTCCGACGCTGCGGAATACTGTTTGCGAAGGAAGTGCACGCGGCCAACAATCATATGTGTAAGCCCGAGAGATACGACAGTTTCCGCGCCGGCCTTTACACGGATCTCCTCAGTCTTGGTCAAGAGTTCGAGCGCTTCGTCGTACCGGTCCTGCGCCGAGGCTATACCGCCGAGGTTGTGATAGCTGCTTACCAAATCGAGATCATCCGGGGCAAGGACCGCCTCGCGGATCTGCAGACTCTTCTCGTTGAAGTCCCGGCAAGGTTTCAGATCGTTCTGCTCGTAGTAGATAACGGCGGCGCTGTTGCAGAGATGCGCACGTAGAGCGCAGATTGTTTATCGGGGACTGTTTCGTAGGCGATTTCCAAGAGCTCCAGGGCATCATCGAGTTGGCCACACTCGTACAAGTACCTGGGGTCCTTCGTTAGTCGTATGCGGCCCGACTCGGTAGACGACTTACCAGACAGCATTCTTGAGCAGTTCGCCGAGCTCAGGCCGAGTCTGAATCGGCGGACGATCTTTGCTGTATTCCTGGAAGCTTTTCGCAAGCCTCAACGCTGTATGAATGTACATTTGGCACTCGTCCGATCGATCCAGGAGTAGTCTTGCGTTGATCTGCTTCGGAAACCAGGAGCTGTAACGCTTGAAAACCTGCTCAAATTCTTGCTGCCTTCAATGGTCTGGCATCTTCATGACGAAAGGCTATGCTACGGGCACGATAGAGCGAGTGCGATTTCTTTGAAGCTGGAGAGATAGAACCAGGGAAGTAGCCCCTTGCTCCTCCGCTTAGAAATTTAGTGACGCCCAGCGGTATTTCATACCTGGTAAGGGGCGGCAACAAGGCTCTGCTTGCGTCTAGTTGGTGCTTGTGGAGCAGGGTTCTCGGGTCCCTGCGTAGCTGGCGCTAAGTAGTCCCTTCCATTGGCCTACACCAGGCTTTTTCATTTCTGCGAAGAAGGTAGCCTTACAGGACTGGAATCATGTTGGCCTTGGCACAATTTCTTCAAGGGAGCATGATCTTGTCTCCCATGTGATCTTCATTATTTTGGGAAGCAGTTCACACCATATTTTATGATGGCTGCTAAAAGGGTATTGGAAAGTGGTGAGATTCTGCGGGATATCTTCAATTACTCTGCTGACTGTAAACAAGAGCAAGCCGCGCCTAAAGCTTGCACGTCTTTGTGAAGCAGTACGTGTAGCTTGCGTTCCAAACTCACGGCACTTATCATCTAGAATCTGACAACTAATCTGCCCACGTAGACCTTGAAAAGTTTTGAGGATTTTCACCCTTGTCCCACTCAACCTACAGCGGTGGAGGCCTCCTTGCTGGGAAAGTGGCTTCCCATGCGCTTTGCAATTGGATCAAGGTAGCCTCCTGGTGCTCCGCAGCTATCGCAGCAAGTGCGTGTGGACGACCGTTAAAGTCGAGGTAACCGAGAGGGAGACTCGCGATGGGATAACCTGTTGAGGTATCAGCAATTCCCCTGGGCCTTTGCATCATATAGGTCAACCGACCAGTCGCGGCAGCAAATACTGTGAGGGGACTCTCTGCTGGGCCAACAAGCACGTTGATGTCGTACTTCTTGAATGTTTCATCAATTCCGCGGTCCCTCCCAATCAACCGGGCATGGCCAAGAAGAAGACGGTATCTCTGCGGATCAATTTGAAGGGAGGATGCGCTTTCGAGCAGGTCTTGACGAGGATTTCCTGCGAATCGCAATTAGCAGCCGAGCCGTCATCCCTTCATCCGGTGAGCAAGGGGAGAGCTCACGTGAAGGAAGTTCTGTCTCCGTTTCGTCTTTGTTGAATTGGATCAATTCTTCCAGAGAATGGATCTTGCAGTCTTCCACTTGGTTGAGATAAGCCTCGAATTCCGTCTTGAAACCGTACGCTGATAACATTAGGATTCTTCTTCGCTCCAGGTTGGATGTTTCAATTACCAAGCAGTTGAGGAAGACAGTGGTCTCCTTCCACCTCAAGAGCGGATTCTGAGATTAGCGATACATTTGCGTGGAAGCTGGTCGCTAATTTGCTAAGCTTATCGTATACTTCCAGCGTTTCGCTTTTCTAAACTCAGTCAGCATGAATTGATCGCGGAGCGATTGGACGTAATCACCATCTGGATTTCAGCTGCAGGCTCCTGTTTGCGCCTAAACTCAGGATATACCCATATCTCTGGATCTAAAGCCCCAATCTTAAGACCCTCCCATACAGCCGTCACTGCTGATAGATATCCGCCAGGAGGGACACTAGTCTTCAATGGGTCCACCAGAACGTCCATGAGGTTCGCCAAATCCTCCACACTTTTTGCCATTGGCCCTGCTGAATCACACAAGCTTGAGATGGGGACGAGACCCTCTTGTGGAATGATAGGTATCGTAGGCTTAATTGTGTAGAGTGCGGCTCTCCCCGCAGGAATAATCATGGAACCTTCGGTCTCCGTACCAATAGATATTGGGGCATAGCCGGCACTGACGCCAATCGCGGAACCTGAAGAGGACCCAGCGCAATTCTTTTTGACTGTCAGCCAATTTCAATAAACAATAATGTCAGATTGAATGCTTACACTGTGCCCAGCAAAGCTATCATCCGGACGGAAGCCCCCACGTACATAGGCGGATTGACTTTGACCCCCTACAGCAGACCATCCGCAGTCCAGTGCAGAACCTCTAAGTAGAGAGACTTTATCAGATTTCAGACCACTGAATGGGTAGATTTCGTAGGATATACTTGAAATAGCTAAGTTCCTGGGTAGCTGTATGAGCTGGTGGCGACTTGAGGGATGTTTGGAGAGAGAGACATACCGATAGGTTTGTCTTACCAACAATGATCACCCCAGCGTCAAGTAGCTGTAGGGTTGATTAGTTATTCGCTGTGAGTGTAGCAGTAGATACCATACCTGTGTGATTATAGCAGCATTTCTTTTCGGCTTGGAACCAACAAGAGCAAAGCTGCCAGAAGTGGTATCCATTTGCAATTCAGGCAAAGTCGCGATATTGTCCTACACATTGAGCTCAGACTTTGATTGGAAAGTATGCAGGGGAGTGTGGAGCACTTTGATCAGTATTGGAATGCCATGAAGCTTGCCCCGAATCTTGTTGGTCTTGCGCTCATCATCAAGTCTCTGAGCTTGTTCAACAAGGCTCGCCCGAGGAGCGACGCTTATCATCGCACGCAAGTAGCCATCATGTTTTTCGATCTGGTCAAGGCAAGCATTGACAAGGTCGGTGCTTGCGAGCTTTCCAGAGCTCAGTTCTCTCTGCAAATCTCCAGCTGTCGCAACAAGCAAGTTGCCCATATTGGAAGATACCAGAGAATGCATTTTTTACAAAAGAGGCATCAAAAGCGGATTAAAGTCTTCAATAGCTAGATGGACTCAGCCTTAATCAGGGAGTTTTGAACCTGTGTAACGCTGTGGGTCGAGCACCTTCGGTCACAAATGACAAACAATTAAAACTGACGTAAAAACGGGGGGGGGGGGGGGGGGGAAGGTCCCTCACGGTCCAAATCGCCACGTTTTTAAAGTACTTGCCCATCTGCTGCTCTGTAAAGTGAAGGAAAAAAGGAGCAATGTAAGCAGGTTGAATCTCATCCGCCCGAGACTTACGCCATTAGATGATTGCTGACCGCTAATGGCACATGCAGGGACCCGAGAGCTCCACCCCAAAAGGACCAATTGCACGGTCATTTCCAGGTATGAAACACCGTTGGGGGGGGGGGTAGTCCCTCACGCGTCCCCCTTTCTTCGACTCACCGAGGTAGACTACTGCTGCTTACCAAAGAAAGAGCACAGCCCTAAACCTAGCCCTAGGCTTTGGCGGACCGGACCCGGCGCCATCCAGAAATGAGCGCGAAGCCCAAAAGTAGCGCCCAAACAGCTCGACGTCACTTTTGACGATGGTTACAAGGGTACGGATAAAAAGATATCAATCCTGGTAGAAGGTGTTGAATGAGCCTGAGATGCAGCTCAGGGTGTGGGATGAGGTTTCCGCGAAGTTGGAGAGCATTCAACCGGGAATTATGGCGGGTGTTTAGTTTAGTCGCGGGTCGGGTGCAATGGGATGCTATGATAGTACTTGGGTTTGCGATCATGGGAACTTCCACCATTTCTTCCCCTTTTGACGACTGCGCGTATTAGGCATTTTCCTTTGCACATCGCATTCGATATTGATGAACTTCCTCCTGCGCGAATCAAATTCTAGATATTCTCAAAAACAGTCCAATTGCGTATGAGAATCTACTCTACAAGTCTCTTGGTACTAACTCCGCCGCTATAACGGCATCTCTAGTGTCGATATCTTTCACACGCAACTTTTTCGCTGTAAGCGACTCAAAGGGCAACACGCACCTTAAGCCTTCGATTCTCTGATTCTTTGAGCACAGCCGGAGAGGCAGCAGCCTATCTTGCTCACATTTGGAGGGGCGCTATCATTTAGAATTCACTTAATTTCTTCGCTGTTGCGATTGTTTTGATTAACACATAATCTTAACACTTTTTGAAATTATTTCTTAAACGTATTATCTTAACATTTTATTTTAACACTTTTTTACACTTATTTTTTTATAATATCAATTAAAGTTTATAAATTAAATTTATGATACTTACAAACAAATAAAAACGAAACGAACTTAAAATTTGACGTCGATTAAACTTTTTTTTTTCGAACTAATATCTTAAATTATTCGATTTATTGAAATAGAAAATTTTGTGCAAAAATTGAAACAATTGTGATTTTTTTTCAATTTTAGATTTTTTTTCAAATTTTTTTCTTTTCTTGTTTTCGAATTATATGCATTAATTTATTAAATTTATAAATTTTATGCAAAATCGAAACGATTGCAATTTTTTTTTAATTATAATTTTTTTCTTCGAATTTGAATTTTACGTTTTACGATTTACGATTATTAAATGAGAGATTTATGTTATTTACTAATTTCATCGTTGTATTAAATTTACGATTTACGAATTTTATATAAAATTGCGCTTATTTAAAGATATATAAAAAGGTGTTAAATCTTTTATTGTCGATTTATCGTAGCTTTTAAACATTTATATTATATACTTATATAATTATTATTAGAAAATAAATTTATGCAATTTCAACGATATAATAATTTCGTAATTGTGATAAAAGATATTATTATTATTTAAGAAAGAAAATAATTCGTTAAATGAGCGTAAAAATTTCTCGAAACTTGCTATCGTTTCGAATAATGATATATTTAAGTTAAATATTAATATATATATATATACATATATTCAAATTTTATAATTTTAATATTATTGAAAAACGTAAATCGAGTTTTATAATTTACGAAATTATGAAAAAAAAATTATTTTAAAAAAAAATAAAGAGTAAAAAATATAAGATTTTTATATATAAATTTTTAATAAAGACGTTCGAAAGATTTAAAAGTCGCTAATCGAGCGCTAATCGAAAAGCGTAATAGTTTCGAATTTATAATTAAAAACACATATAAATTAAAAACATTTTAACTTAATTTTACTTTTATTTTTTATATATACTAATTTTCTATCTTTTTTTAACAACACTTTTATTAATATATATTTATAAAATAAGTATATCGAAATTAATATCGATTTAATCGTTAAAAGATAAATTTAAAATTACAATTTTTTATAAGAGTAAATTATATAAAAGATAAATTTAAGCGAGCGTAAATTTGCCTTAAAAAGAATTTGGAGAAGACTTTCGATCCTAGTTCGAATATCTGCTGGGTGTTTATTCTGTTAGGTCAGCGGCCCTTCGCAGGCTAACCGGATTTGGGGGGCTGTACGCCTAGAAGGAAGGGGCTGTACGCGCAGGAGCCGCCCTTAGATATGGTACCAACCGGAAGGGGCTTGGTGTGATAAGGATTGAGGCGATGCTCCTTCCAACTACTACCGTGACATCGCTGCGCCCTTCAACGTATGCATTGAAAATGACTTTCATTATTCTATTCATTTTGTCTTCGCACACCCTCAGTCTGCATCCTCCTGTTGTCTTCTCTTACTATTCCACGCAATGCTTATGTTCTCGCTTTTCTTCTTTGCCATTGTTTACAATTTCAAAGGCACATGCGCTGGCTCGGATCCTTCTTATCGTAAACTATCTCTCGCTGACAAGCTCACCACCCGTCAAGCCGTGGGTTCGGTTCCTGCTTCAGAATTTGTACGGCGAGCTTTCCAAGGGTGTAAGTGCTGGTGCGATCTTAGATCCATTGCTCTGACAGTGACATATTGCCAACAGCTATCGTCGTTGGAAGTTGGCTCTATATTGACGGAGGTGAATTTTCCTACAGTAGTGGAGGGCTCAACTATGAGTACTGTAAGCGCTGAGCCGTACCGTGAACTGGCTCCACCTGTTGACGGAGTTGGCGTCAGCAACAACGCTGCTTTCTGTTGATCTATCGCAAAACTGGGCCAACGGAAGCGTCGTGATTCAATCGAATTCCAAGCCCACTGGCGTCCCCAACCTAAACAGCCCTTCACTGTGGTACGATCAAAGCGCAGGCCTCATTTATTCCGGATTCGCTGGTTGGAACTCGACTTTCGGAAACCATCCAGATCTGCCTCCATTGTCCCTCTGGTCGTTCAAGCCCGACGGGACCGGAGATGGAATTTGGAATGAAGTAATTGGGTCGAGCTCGCCGGTTTGGCAAGGCGTATTACGTCCCGCTGAACCGCTTACCGCTTTCAGCCCAACGACAGCCTTGTTACTTGGCGGCACTGACCAACCGTATGAAGACTCCTCGTCCGCAAATATCTTGCGGGGAATGGTGGAGTTCGATATACAGAATCAATCCTTCACAAATGTGACAGCCAATTGTTGTAATGCAACGAACGGGATTTACAGAGGTGCGATGCAATACGTCCCGTCTTTTGGGCCGGATGGCGTATTCATTGCCATGGGAGGTGTCAATGGTGCCGGCCCCCTCAACAGTAGCAAATATGAACTCATTCCGTTCGGCACAGTCTCTGTATTCGACCCTACAGCGAAGGTTTGGTGGAATCAAACTACTACCGGAACCCCACCGAGTCCGAGATTTGAATTCTGTATAGCTGGAATAAATTCCACGAACGAAACCTACGAAATGTAAGTTCAGTATTTGCTTCGATGTTCCCTGAATTTTCATTGATCGTCCTTTTCAGCTTTGTGTACGGAGGCTACGATGCCATTTTTGGGAATGAATCCGTCCAATTCGACACCATCAGCATCCTTACTTTACCAGCGTTCCATTGGATCAGCGTTCCGTATCCACCCAAGAGTTCTCGCAACGGCCACTCCTGCAATGCGGTAGGAGGAAGCCAGATCATCAGTATCGGTGGCGCGGATCCGAACGTTGACGTATCCACACCAGCCCTCGAAAATGTAGTCAAATATTCTACTTTCAACGCCACCCCAGATCCCTTTCAGCAAGGTCTAGCCATCTTCGATATGACATTGCTACAGTTCGCCAGCCAATACACCGCAGATGCTCCGCCTTACGAGCAATCTGATCCGGTAAAACAGTTCTACTTGGAATCCCAACAGTAAGCCCGTAATCAACGTTTTCTTCAAGAGCACTTGTCTGATAAGGTAACAGAGACTATGTCGAGCACCTCACCCCAGACATCGCCTCATTAATGCAAGTCAAACATTTCACAAATAATAGCAGTAAGGAACCGCATCCCCAGACTCCCATATCCACGATCAAATCCCACTAACAAACCCACCTCAGCTTCCTCCAACTTCAGCACCAATGCAACAGCCTCAACCGCAACCTCATCCTCATCACATCACTCAACCTCCCACCCCGGGGCGATAGCAGGTGGCACAGTGGGCGGGATCTGTGGCTTTGCTCTCTTTGCCCTCCTCGCTTACCTTCTCTTCCGGTCTCGAAATCAAAGACCAGCCGCAACTCTGAAGGATCCACCAAACGCGATATTGGAAAAAGATTCGGACCAACCGACGCCCCAACAACCATATCCAGTTGAATTGGAGGAGGATGGGCGAGCGCTGGAGATGGACGGAGCGGGGCTGCAGGAGCTGTCGGAGGAGCAGAGGCTAGAGATGGAGGGGAACGGGGTCAATGAATTATCTGGAGATAGAGGGGCGGAATTATGGGGTTAGGGAGTGGAAAGATTTGATGGATGATTTCTCCGAGACTATAAAAGAGAGGAACTTAGCTGGCGTGATCTGCTTCTTCGAATAGAAGCTCAGTAACGTAAATAGAATATATAAAAGACTACGACTTGTGGTGCGTAAATAATTTTCTCTTAGTGGTATTATTTAGTCTTTTATAATTTATATAAAAGTAAAGTTCGCTATTTAACTTTTCAAACGAAATGTATAAAAAAATTAAATAATACTTTATAAGAATAATAAATTCTCTCTTTAAATTTTTATTAAAACGTTTTTGAACTTTTTAAAATTTATAAATTAATGTTATTTTCAAAATATTTATTATTAAATATTTTATCTTTAAATTAATCGATATTTTAATAATGTAAAAACGAAAGTATTCGAAATAAATTATTAAAACTCGCTTATCTTATTTATTAAAATACAAATTACGTAATTAAAGCGAATATTTAATATATTTAACAAAAGTCTTAAATACTCGTAAGTTTTTTTTTTTTCTTTTTTTCTTTTTTCTTTAATTACTAATTTATTTAATAGTTTATTTAATTATTTTTATAACTATATTTTTAAATTTTATAATTATTTAATTATTATTTAATTTTATTAAAAATATTTTTTATTATTTTATAATTTTAATAATTTGATTTATACGAAGTAATTTAATTAATTATAATAAATAACTCGCGAGTTAAGTTTATTAATATATAAAAAAGAATAAGATAAAATTAAGCTGAAATATTTTAAATTTGTATATATATTTAATTACAAACTCGAAATCATTACGCTTTTCGATTAACGCTCGAATAACGACTTTGAAGTCTTTTAAACGCTTTTATTAAAAAATATATATATAATTTTTATATCTTTTATTTTTTATTTTTTTAAAGATAAATTGTTTTTTATAATTTCGTAAATTATAAAAATCGATTTGCGTTTTTACGTCTCGAATATTTACAGTTTTATAAAATTCAATTTTTTTATTTATATCGATTTTATAATAATGTATTTTTGATTTTTTTTTATATAAAATATACGATAACATAATTATTAAATAATAAAATAAAAAATAAATAAATTGAGAATAATGAAAACAAATATTCAGATTAGCGGGGTTGTCATGGTGTTACGTCCAAGTCCGGCCTAATTTGCCATGACTTCTTGCACCCCCTTGGTGATGGCGTTGTATCAATTTCTGAAAGCCAGGACATCGTGGGCTCGAACGGTGAAAGATGCGGCAGAACTCCTCACTGTCATCTCAGGGAGGAGCGACTTTGAAGGACGGACTTGGGAAATACCTTTGAATATTCCAGATCATGGTGGTGCCTCGCTTCAATACGTGCGTGCAAGCTGCAACACCAAGAGCTTAATAGAAGGCTAGAAAGGATGCTACGACTGAGCAGAATGAACCTGCGTTCTACGATAGCCGTTAGTCCAAAGTCAAAGTTGCTTGAGATGGCTTCAGAACTTGACTCCAAGCACGAGAGCAACCGGATGAGAGGGCCTTTCCCATGGCATCCCAATCATTTCGAAGAGTATGATCTCGTCGCTGACCTGATTCTTGAATCATTCAAAAAAAAAAGGCAAAAAATGTCAAAAACATACAGCAGCTAGTATTCGCTGGTCGTCACCGACCCAACTACTAATTAGCCGATCTGAGGCTTATCTTTGGCTGAGCGAACGGGAAGCCGAGTTTTCAACAGTCTGTGGCCGTATGTGAAAGAGACCTTTTATAACAATAATTATCCCTAGACATAATTCGGGACTTGCAGAACAGACCAAATTTCCTTGGCGTAGTTGCAAATGGGATGCTAAGTGCAACGAGGAGAGAGATTAAGCCAGAACTGGTACATGAGAATGCATATTTGAAATGAAGACCTCTTTCAAAGGGCTGCTTTCCGCTAATCGATCTAGTCTTGATATTCGTTTGCATTGAAATAGCTCGACGAGCGCTGGTTCATCGTTTTGGGAATAGCAATCTTGGCTGTGAGTGTATTGCCCTTTGCTTGAGTGCAGAATACACAGAGCTAAGACTCACTCGGAGTCTGGTACTGCTAATTGAGTGCGATCGCATGTTCGATTGATCTCTGATAACAAGAACAGGGGAGACTGGAGAGAACGCTGTCGGCGGTCTGTCTGCCCTCGGTGGTCAATGTCACTCGCCTTATGTGCGTACAATCCCGGAGGCTCTTCCACAGGCTCAGTCGTTGACGTCGCTGCTGGTCACAGCCTGGTCGCAGATTTAGGCGAATGCTGGTGGTTCTATCGACAAGTCCGCTAGCAGAACGTCACTATTTGCACTCAAATGCACGCCATAGACGATACGGTCCGGTGGGGTAATCCTAGTAGCACCTGCTTCCGAGAGTCCTGGCAGAATGGCGAAGACAGAGTCATGAGTGGAGGATCTTACTTGACTCGTCGAGATCATTGTTTTGGACCCCACTTCAGGTGCCGAGGGAATTCCCCACAACAAATTCACGTTAGGTTTCGTATATCCAACCGTGTGGAAACTTCTTCGTTTCTACTGGCGCTAGAAGGGAAACGCTCGAAGCAAATGATAAAGCCATTGAAACTGAAACCATCATGAAGGTAGGCACGTTGATGACTCTACGATTTCCAGATCTCAAGCTGCGAGGCAGCAATCAATACGATAAAGAGTCTCGACGGCCATGTCCATTACCCGGTTCCCCTTGTTCACCCCTCAACAATGAACCTCCAGGGCAGGCCGGGATATCCCACAATACTATGTACGCCTTTCGATTACTGTCGAAGATGATAGACACACGAACGATTATTGACATCAACAGTGAACAAGATCCCCGAGAGCGTAAATCACACGCTTGAAGCACTTCCATCAACTCCCGTAAGATCGCTAGCAGATATCATCAATTTTGACAACAAAAATCTAGACCTGCAGACGGGGATGGGTCAAAACATCCTTACCGGGCATTTGCTCCGTTCATCAGCCAACGTTAACTAGACCGGACGTATCATATCCAAGCGCAAGAGAAGATAGTTCCCAGGAGATACTTGTGGAAACCGGCCTAGAGATGAAGAAGAGAGCAGATGAAGAAGGAAATTCACCAAACGTAATCGGAATCCGACCGCGACGACGCCGCTAGACTCCCACGCTCAAAGCGGGCGACCGTTCGGCTTCTGCCTTGTTGCTAAAGCTCAACCAAGAGAAATATTTTTTCGAGATCATGCAAATCAATGAGGCCAACATTCCCTAAGCGCCAGCTGCTGCGTCTGCTGTATGAAGCAGAATCCAAGATTAAGTCTTCAACAGACGAAAAGCCATAAAGATTCATTGACCGACGCAGCCAGCTAGATAAACAGCTAGTACAATTTTGATTTCAATCGTTATCTTGATCCTAACCCATCCTGTACGAATAAACGAATCCAAACCTAATTCAGCGCAAGATTTCGAAAACGATCGCACCCCGACACGCGCATCACAAGGTAGCTGGCAGAATGTAGGAGATTGCAACCGGACGCAACATCTGCAGTGTCGGAACCAATGGCAGCATTAATATCCTTTTCGACAGCAAAGACACAAAATGTGAGACACAAGTCCTCATTTGGAATGGTTGAGCCTCTCCCACGTTTCGCAGGTAATGATGCGAGCATAATATCGCTCTACACGTCGTGTTTTCCACATCGGGCTCGGCCCCCCCTTGCTAACATTTCCTAAGCCGCCCAACTTGATTAGGTGGCTTTGGTAAAGCCGATCCAAAGTTCACGGGACTTGTGTCAAGCGGCTACTTACTTCATCCAGAGTGATAACGGCAAAAGTGTGGAGAAAAATGGGAGGGAAAGATCCTCAAGACTGGCTAGTTTGGTAAGTCAATTTTGGCTGATGATCGAAAAAAGCGGACTGAGGGCTCTCAAGACTGCCACTTCAATTCGGGTCGAATTTAAGCTTACGTATGCCAAAAATTGAGAGCGGAGAGCTCTCAAGACTCCCACTTTGCGAATACTCTGTCCCATCAAGTGCCCCGAGACTTGGGATTGGTGAGACAGACGAATGTTGATCGGATTGCTTTAATCCCACTCTTTGACATCCCCCTCTCCAAATAAACTAGAATCCTCAAATCGCAAAAAACCCTCAGCACTGTTGGCCCAATTGACCCCCGTTTCCTTCCCCAATCCCCCTCCTCATAAGCACATACTTATAGATCCCACCAGTACCGTTCTCCACAGTGGCGCCCAGGGTGCCTAGATCAATGTCGAAAGCCGCGATATCCTCAAATCCCATCTTACGGTATAGCGAGTGTCCTACTGGCGTTGAAGTGAGAAAAACTTCGAGGTCTTCTCGGTCGGCTAGGTCAAGGCCCCATTGGATGAGCATGGTGCCGGCTCCAAGATGCTGATATGAGGGATGGGTTGCTAGGACAGAGAGATCTGCGCGGTGAGGAGGGAGGGAGGAATTAGTGGGGCCATGTTGGGGAAGATAGGTGATGGGGCATGCAGATGGTTAGGAAAAAGGTTATGTGCTGATGTTGAAAAGGTATCGGGGAAGACATGAGGCGAAAACGGAGAATAATGAACGCATATGAGATTCAGAGCGTGTCAGCTTACAAACACACTTCCTGTTCCCCATAAACTCTCTCCTCAGCTTCATCACCTGGCCAAAAAACAACCTCACAGCTTCCAAGTTGACTTCTCCGGGCGGTCCAAGTTCTCCTTCCCTAATGATATCTGGGGAGTCCGACGATGAAGCCTCCCGATCCTCATACCATACATAGTATCTGGCAAATGCAATGATGAGACCTATTGAGTTTGCGACTTCGCTGCTGCTCCTTCCTGAACGTTCTTCGTCGCTCCCAGCGGGCTGCATCAGCCCACTCTCGTTTACAAGATCAGAGTCCACGACCTTGAGATAGTACATATGGGGCTCGTGGAATGACGTTTCTCGGGACGCCACTGCAGCGGCGAGAACGGAAGGCGTGAGGCCGAGAGGGTAGATGAGACGTTCCAGGGAGCTACTTTGCTGGAATGCGGCGAATTGGAGTTTTACCATCGTGGGAAGGTCGGTGATTGTGGCTTTGTGGAGCGTTGGAGACATTTTTTCCTGCTCGTACTAGGCCGAGAGTCGATGTATTCCTTTATGTAGTTCTCGAGCGACAAATCCTTCAGATGAAATCCGAGTCCGAAGGCCAGCTTTCCTGACTTATTTGTTTCAAGTATAGGTGAGTCACAGACAGTAGCGGGGTCACTAGCGTGGTATTTTCCGACCTAGCGCGAAATTGCCTGCTCTCAACCTGTCCGACTCCGATGGTCGTCGTCGGGAAATTGTACCTTCAAAGGACGCCTATTCAGAGTCCCTGTTAGTAGTCCAAGAATTTTGAAACCTTGATCGATCAAGTGTTGCAATGGGCCCGTGATCTAATTTAAAGTGTTTTGGGCATCTGCGAATGGATTGATCATGAATAGTCCTGACAATGAAGCGCGGACTTCCTTGAAAGCCATTGTAGATCAAAAATGGTCCAAACCTCAGACCCTACGAACAAATCTACAAAAACATCCATATGTACGCAAAGTTCATGATTTTGCCCTCGCGAGTGTTTCCGAAATCAGACGAACTTTGTTGGTCATGATAGCATCAAGACCTGCTTCCGCTTGGATCTGTAGAAAAAGAGCATCAGATTGTGTGCTGCAACTCTGTGAGTTCCCGACAACCAAGACACTCACCAGGGCACAGTCCGGCTCATCGTTGAGATTCCCATACGAACCTACCACCAAACCTGTATCTTTCGCGTACGTCAGAAGCCTCGGGCACATCACGAACGCGTCCGAGAGCATGACTATCCCGGCCAGGTTCCACGTTTTCGCAGATTCAATGGCACCTTGTAGACTGCCGGCTCTGACGTCGCCAGTGGGGACGGAGCCAGCTTTGCTGATGAAGAGGATGGGGAATGTTTGTTGTTTGCAAGTCAGCAGAATACAGATCTCGGGACTGAAAGAAGATAGAGTTATATTCCGATTTCCACACAGCCGAAGGATTGTAGTCAAGATCGTATTGACGAAGAAATTGAGCTCCATTGCGTACAACTCCATACCGCGGTCTTGAGCTTCCTAGAGCATGAGATACTTTATCTCGAAGTTGAAGGTGACGGATTCGGGTAATTGAGTGAGGAGCTGCTCCAAAGTTGAGGAGCGTTCTTGAATCGAGTGACCCCTGAGATTACCTTTGATGTTGTTTTGCATGCCCTCCTCGGTCAATCGCATTCGCTCGACTAGGTCTTGGCTTCGGTAATCGGCATATGTGTTTACCGAGTGCGAGCGTTGCTTTGAGCGAAGACTTCCATTGGCTTTGTTTCTCTCCAGATATCTTACTTCAGCTGAGCTCAGAAGGTCACCCCTGGGTGCTTGGCATCGACTGAGATGCATGAATTGATCGAAAGTCAGCGTATGCAAGGGTACATCTCCACCTGTTTCCATTACCAACAAGTCGTGGAATATGACCGGAACGCAGTCTTTCGTCAACTGCACGTCAGATTCAACACAGGACGCACCCAGGCTGGATGCCGTGAGAAATGACTGGGCCGTATTCTCTCCGATCTAAAGATTAGTACGCGCTATGGAGTTCACACCGAATTCTCAATGTCCGACAATTTGAGTAGAGCCATCCTTCTTCCAGAATCCAGGCGATGCTCTCGGAGATGCATTTAGGGGCCGGAATAGCGTAACTACTAGCACGTTGAATGTCATAGAGCCAATTTAGGTCATAGAACCATTCTCAAGGATTGGTACAGTGAAGTCTCTGATCAAACTCTCATGATTTGGTGCCAAACCCTGCCGGAGACTCTTTGGGAGAGCGATCCCAGTGCCGATGACTTGGATAATTTCATTGCTTCGGTAACCTTTGCAGAATATCTCAAAGACTAGATTGACATTGTCGGAGTCCTCAACAGCAAACTGGAACGGTTTATTAATCAAATTTCCCGGCATCGGCAGTTCGATACAGTGAGCTGGAACGGAGTTTGTGCCTCCAGCCTTGATCATCACACCGAATGTGGTTTCGTGCCTCATACTGATAGTGTTATCAGATGATCGTTCAATTATCTCAACGGGCTCAAGGTTGCTTCTTGTATTAGAGGGACCAAGGGTAACGAATATATGACTGCCATGGTCTTGCGTCCACCAGCAAGTTGAGGTCATCTCTGGCGGAATAAGACAAGAGGATGTTCTCGTCTGGCTGTGCAACGCACATTTCAATAACTTTCCAGGATGTACCATTCCCGTCCGTAAGACAGAACTGCTCGCAGGGTCCCTGTAGTCTCCAGCTTCATGCGCAGCAAGCGTTTCTGCCACCTTCATGTGACCTCTGTAAACAGCATGCTCTTTCTCGGTCCACCCAGCAAGATCACACATTCCCTGTTCTGCTCCTGCCTTGAAAAGGAGTTTGACAGTATTTAGATGCCCGTTGATGCAAGCGATAAACAATGGTGTCCAGCCATTGACGGTCTCGGCTAGATTCAGAAGATCTTAGCTTTCGGCTGTGGAATCAAGGATAGCTCTCACGGCGTTTTCATGACCATCTTGCGCAGCACGATACAGACTCATCTTCCCTAACGGATCTTCGAGACTGGCGACGATGCGAAGCGCAGTTATTCCAGATGGCTCGTGAAGTTGATGTTCATAGCTTATGGATGGGTTGTCGAGCTATGAAGATATGTTTAAGCTAAGTTACTTATACCATGAGAAGCTTGTGGTAGAAGCACGCTAGTACCTTGACACTTGTGTAACACGGCCGTGACATTGCCGCTTGGTCCGTGCATGAAATATAATTCGAACAGATAGCTCGTTTTCTTGTTCGTTTCGTACTTTACCTTGAGTAGTCCCTGCTCTAAGCCTAAAGTCACCGTCAAGGGATGAAATTCATCCCGTTCCTCTTACAAGTACCACACACTATTGTTAAGCGCAAGCCATCTCAACGCGAGCATGGACCCGCTATCAATTACAGCTAGCGTAATTGGTATTGTCGCAGCTGCATTTTCCACAGGCCGCGTCTTCCAAGAGCTCCGGCGCTTGTGTAAAACATTGCCAGATATATAACATGCCCCAAGCAAGGAGGCTTCCGACATCGAATTGGTACTCCATCAGGTCGCCTTGGTTGTTGAGAAGAGGCCTGGCGATCCAGAATTCAAGGAGCAAGAGCAATAAATAATATACCTATTGTACCAAGCAGGATCCAAGTTGTATGAGCTGAGGACAATCGTAGAGACGTTCACGAACCTTGCGAAAACGACCAAGATCCCGTTCTTTCAAGCGTATGCATGGCGTAAGAATCAGCCGAGGCTGCAAATGTTGCAAGAGGACATCAAAACCATCAAATGCAGCCTCAATATCATGCTGGGCGCTTCAAATTCTCAGGACATGGTGCGGATTCGGGTGGATCTTGACACTATCTCCACTATCAGCTCCAACTCAGTGCAGATCCAACTCAGCATGGAAAACACCCTCCACAATAGCCTTGTTCGCCACCGAGACGACCTGACAGACTTTCTTACAAGGATAACAAACAAAAGCCGATCAGAGGATCGGCAAAGTCGAAGAATTACTCAAGCTACAGGCCGCTCAATTGCAGGCAAGCCAACTTGATCAGTTGGGAAACTCGTATGGTCGCCGACCGTCTTACTCAAGGCAACTTCCGCCGGCCAGGACAAAAACACAGCATCAGGACTTGACGGGCTCAGAAGATTTCGGAATGAGACTTACACAATATGGTGTATGCCGGCCAGGGTGCCCTTGTAGAGTCATGTACCAACAAGATCCTCGACACCGGGCCTCGTTGACCGCGTCTTTGGCCAAATTTTTCGTAGGGTATGCTGGATTGCCTCTCGTCAATGCCAAATGTGATACCGATTCGTGTGAGAAAAATCAAAACGCTCAAGTCAGTGTCGAATCTTGGTTTCCTCTCGGTTTTTTTGGTCTAAGATTCTGCGTCTCCAAATGACGTATCAGCCCGACATCGGACCACATCTCGAATTCAGCACGCCGAGAAGAGTCCCAGTCTCTGCGCAATGTGTCAATTTTGCGCTCAACGGGAACATTGACGGCTTGAAGAATCTCTTTAAGAAGGGGCTAGCGTCTCCCAGACCATCAGAGGATATTCTGTCCTCAGATGGGCTATGTACGGAAAACAATATCAGATTTGCAAAATTCTATTCCAGGCTGGGGTGGATCCTGATTGTAGACCTATCGCTATGTCTGACAATAGTCCCAGAGACAAAGCGCACCAAATTCTGCTCATGGGCGGCCTCTCCAATGAGGATGTGGAGGCACTTCGATGCTTAACACGAGGCGATGACTTCATTGACGAACAGAACTATAGTATATTGCACAGGATCATCCTGGGGCTCTCGCTGGAGGATCTCGAGGAAGAAATCTGTCTCCATCCCGAAAATCTAAACACCACAGACGTGAGGGGCCGCGCGCCACTTGCACGGGCAGCATGCCGGGGAGACGATCGAGCAATTGTCACACTCCTCAATCACGGTGCAAAGGTCAACACACTGGACGTACAGCACTCTGGGGTTGTAGGCCATGCTGCAGATAGAAACTACGCCACCTGCGTTCGCTTGCTGCTCGAAGCCGGTGCAGATTTCGACATCCCTTCAGCCAATGGTTACAAGGTTGGCAACCCATTGAATGTTGCTGCTCGAAATGCCTCCGATCCGTTGGTCTTGAAGACTCTCCTCGACTTCGGAGCGAACGTAGATTCTTGCGGGATCGACGGCACGACAGGACTGATCCACGCCGCTCGCAGAGACAGCGAGCTGGCTGAAATGAGATTTCCCCATACTTAATCATCTACAATATACATAAACCGGCCGGGTGCCTCATCGAAGTTGGGACTAGACTGGAAGCTTGCTCTTATGCGCCAGAATTCAACACCCAATCTTTGAAAGTATACGCACGAAAGGCTATGTATTGTTGGAACATGTGGAAATTCCCAACGCAACATGCAACAGATATTCCACCCTCAATTCAAGCCCATATCCGCATAGCGCGCTCTGTGGCGATCGATTTTTATGGCAATTAGTGCAAAGCCTCTAGAGAGTAGATTAGTCATTCAACTAGCTGGTGTGACAGCTGCGAGAAGGCTGAGCTGAAAACCAAGATTTAGCGTATTCATAATCGATGTCAATGCTTGGCACAGGGGATGGGACGCATCAACCCATATATTTTCGTCCTGTAACATGAGCATCTCCCCACAACTGATAAATATTTGTCACATATTCAATATTAGTCGAATTTGAAGTTACACAAACTTCACTTCTATCAATCATGATTTTCACACGCATCAATGGCTCATCAGTCACCTCGTCGCCTCTCTCTCTATCCCGCACTCACAACGCGGGCCTCTATTTACCTCTGTTGAATTGATCTCTGCGAAAAATATTGAAAGACAAACGCTGACCCAAAAATAACATATAAAGGATCAAATTCAAAAACAACGCGAAAAGAAGGATATTCAAGCAGACTTGATTGCAAACACTGGGAAGATGTTTAAGCGACAATACGAAAATGTATGAATTGCGTTCCATCGCCTGTGCCAAGCATTGATATCGATTATGAATACGCTAAATTGGGTCTCAAATTCCAACATCATCCCCCGCACCCGAGAAGCGCAAAATCAAACCTAAGCACCGAGACAGTATATATAAAGCGACGAGATTCCTTACAATGTCGACTTACCGTTGCACGAGATCTGGATCCGAAATTGAATCCGCCGCTCCACTAAAACCGTTGGACCGCTGTGATTTAATTGCCTTCCTCGGTGTCGCTCAGAGTCGCAGTATAGATCTGCTTCCTTTAACTTGGGATCCAAAACTGCAGTGTCTTGGAGAGGGTGGACAGGCTGAAATCCGAGAGGCTTCTTTCAGTCGGCGGACAAGTTTCGCTTTCAAACGCGGAATGTTCAGGAATGTATATGATCTGACCGAATTAGAGGCGCGATTACTTCCATCTTTGGCTGCTGAAGTGGCAGTGTTGGGCCACCCATCCATTTGGGAATGTCCAAATGTTGCTAAGCTTGAGGGTATCTGCTGGGAGGTCTACCCGCCGGACGGTCAAGTGCTCTCTAGAGATCAGATAACCAAATCTGCGGAAGGTGGCATAGTGCCCATCCTTGTTTTTGAATCAGCCAAGTATGGAGACTTATACCAATTCATGATAAATGGGCCAGGACAGCAGCTCGGTCTTAGGGATAGACTTTGGCTGTGCGCTGAGATTGCAAGCGCAATTGCCATAATGCACGTTAACAGTAAGCATTGGCACCAGTAACACACGAAGATTTTTATTTAAATCGAGTTGCTAGAAATTATCCACGGTGATATTAAACCCCAAAATATACTAGTTTATGACTTTGAACAACCCGCCAAGCCTAGGATTCTGGAATTCGGGCCCCCAAGATTCGCGGACTCGACCGACGAGCTTCACATACCCAAATCCGAGCCTTGGTATGCCCCAGATGATATTGTTGACGGCGATGCAAACCCTCACAATAGCCCAAAGTTGGATCATAAGTCGCCTAGATACACTGCTAAGGCCACGGACTTCGGATATTCGACACAATATGTCGGCGAGAATGATTTGATCATGATGCCAAAATCAGACCCCTGGTACGCTCCAGAGTGGCACCACCGAGGCTTCACACCAGCACAGGCAACCAAAATGGATTCCTATTCCTTCGGTATGCTAGTACTATGGTTACTGAGCTATAGTACAGACGAAGACTCGGTTCGCAAGTTCCAAAGTGATTTATATCTAGCATCGAACGATGCGTTATCACTGGCACATAGACGGATGGAACATGGAGAGTCCGTCCAAAGATCAACATTACAGCTATTCTTTGAGAGGACCCTTAATAGGAATGTACCTGACCGTTGTTCGGACTTCCTCCATCTGCGAGACATTCTTGGCTCAGAATTGTATGCTGTTATTCGTTCAAAGGGTGACCAGGGCTGATATATCTAGAAATCTTGACGAACTCCATCCGATTCAATTTTCGGATCAAGTAGACTGGTGGGCGGGGAGCTTTCAGGTAAGGATAAGCCCGGCCTTATCTGAGATTTGCCTTAAATGATGCCAGATAATACCCTCGAGCTACCAACTCTACTTGATGGACTATAGAGTTCGTCTATATATTGCAAATGGCTTTTTCGACCGAGCCTCCGAACTTGAGAAAAGATCGAGCGTCGACTCCGAATCACAGGAATTGCTGATCCAGGCCGCTCTCTGCTATTACATCGGATTCGGTGTCAATAGAAACGAACAAAGATATCGGGAGCTTTTTCAGCGATGTCATCAGTCTGTCCAACCTCTCTTCAAGCTTTGGCTAGACGAGCTTCAAGGCAATGAGAACCATCGTGGCTTTCGCCAGGAGACCCTTTTTGGAAAGATGGACAGAAGTCGTCACATACAGCGAGCTGGAGCAGCTCAAAACTACGTTGGGAAATTAGATCTAAAAACAGTTTTGCATGAATACAGAAGCGAGATCTCGGATGTAGCGAGTACTTTGGGCAAAAGCCATGGGCTGGTTATCTTACTCCGAAGTCAAGTATCACAGATCTTTGTCTGCTACCGATCATGGGCGAAGGCAGAGAAGCTAGAGTCGAACATTTTAGAGACGAAGGTGAGGAATCTCGGCGAATTTCACCCAGGCACCTTGACATCTATGGCGAACCTAGCAACTATATACCGAGGCCAAGAGCGGTGGAAGGAAGCTAAAGATTTGGGACTTCGAGTCCTGGAACTGAAGCGGAATGCACTCGGGCCGGAACACCCTGAGGCAGTGGACACAATGGTCGAACTGGTGGTCTCGTACTGTCGTCAAGGACGGTGGGCCGAGGCCGAGCAGCTGCAACTGCAAGTCCTAGAGACGAGGGAAAGAACACTACGCCCGAACCATCGAGACGTGATGAAAAGTCGAGATGCGCTCGCAGTCATTTGCTCTGAAAAACGAAAATCTGACAAGCCTGGAGAGTTGAAGCTACTTCAATGACGCGGAGAGTAAGCTGATGTCCAGCAACGGGCATTTATGTGGTTAGCATCTTAATTTTATGCCAATTTTTCAGCGCCATTCGTAAAGGAGTAAACAACTCTGTAATTTTAAAGGATCAATGAGCTTACTTTACGAAAGACGAACTTAGGGCCCTGCAGCCAGCGGTACTTGGGTAAGTACTTTAGGATATGATACTGCCAAGCCACTAGCTGGATAGTGCTGACTGCCACCTTTTCCAACAATTCCTTTTGACTCGGTGTTGCTTTCCCCAACAACACGACCTCCACCACGCGAAGCTCATCAGTCATGAAGGAAATCCGCGGACCGATAGAGCCCTGAAGCGCCCAGCCGACGGCCGTGGTCTGCAACTTGTTCTTTGATGCGATCTTGTCTCTGATAGGGAGAGAATCGCGGTGAATGGAGCCCCGCACGTGAGCTGCACTGCGCTCAGCATCTCAACTCTCGGCGGTTGTCAACGCATTTGGATCACTTCTAAGATTGAACCGAGAGCGTGTTCTTGAATTCGCACCCTCTAAGCCTAGCGATTTCACCATGTCAACGTATCAGTACTCAATCTGTGGTCCTATGTCCACCGAGGCAACCCCACAGAAGCTCTCAAAGTTCTGTGACTTCATCACCTTCCTAGGCATTGCTCAGAGTCTTCAAGTAGACTTCCTTCCAATCACCTGGCAGCATGGGCTCGAAAATATCGGCGAGGGTGCAACTGGAGAAATACGCGAAGCCTTGCTGGATAAAAATACAAGTTTTGCTTTCAAACGGCGGTTATTTAAGGGATCGTTCAACCTTGAGGAGCTTAAGACCGAGATCCTGCCAAACACTCGTGGCTGAGATATCAATCTTGCATATTGATTCTATTCGTCACTGTCCTAACATCATAGATTTGGTAGGTATATGCTGGGAAGTCTACTGCGAAGACGAGTACACTTTGTCAAGGAACGAGCCTGTGGACTTTTTAAGAGCGGCAATCATCCCGGTCCTAGTGTTCCAGAAATCCAAGTTTGGGGATCTGCACACTTTCATGATGCATGGTGCCGGGAAGACCTTGAGCTTCGACAAGAGACTCCATCTTTGCATAGGAATTGCAGAGGCAATCTCAGAAATGCATGCATGCGGTAGGTGCCAACTGTGCAAAAATTGACACGACTGACTAACTTATATTAGACATCATTCACGGCGATATCAAACCTCAAAACGTTTTAGTCTTCCAGGATTCTTCAGAAGTGTTCTTTGCTAGAGTTACAGACTTCGGTTACTCTACAATCTATACTACACCAGGCGATCTAATACGGATGCCTAGGTCCTTGCACTGGGTTGCCCCCGAATGGCATCATCGTGGTTTCTCCCCCACGCAGGCCAAGAAGATGGACGTGTACTCTTTAGGATTGTTGATGTTATGGGTATTATGTTGTAACACTTCTCATTTCGCAGACCCTCAACCTCAGGTAATTGTAACAGCGTCATCGAACGATGCATCGACATTCACAGATGAAAATTTGAGGTGTATACAAATGCAATATAGAACTGGCCTCAAGCAATTCTTCCGCAATTGTCTGAATCGGAATGCCGCGGACCGGTACACGGATTTGCGTCATCTACAAGAAACATTATTAGCAGAGAAGTACTATGCTGTGTACTTCAACGTGGGCAGCGCTAATGTTGATTAGAGGTTCTGAACCGATGGGGAGCAGAATTTCCTTGGCTGGCATGTATCCCGAGGGCATTAGCAAAGATGATTTGGACAAACAGCATACGGTGGCATGTACCAGAGAGGATATCAGAGAGGGTTTTGTCATGAACGGTCTTATGGCCAATTTGATCGAACGACATCCTGGAGTTGTTGCATTTCAGGTGATGATCATAGTCGCTTTCTCCCACAATTCTCTGATGTGTTCTTAGTTGATACCTTCGATGAATCAGCTCTATCGAGGGGACTATAGAGTCCGGATATATATCGCAAATTGTCTTGACGACACCGCGTCCGCTTTGGAAAGCACCAATGACAGCGCTTTACCATCGGACCACATACTTATTCAAACAGCTCTTTGTTTCGAAGTTGGATTTGGTGTTGCAAGAGATCAGCAAAAATCATACAATCTTATACAAAGACGAAAATCCAATGAAGAAGAATTCGCTCGTCAACTCAAATATCTATGTGAAAACCGCGTCGAGGGGCATTTCTCTAACCGCATCTATCGTTTGGGAGAATCAGAAGGGTGTGTGCAATACATCGATCTGTTCTCAACTTCTGGTGGCAAAACGGGCTGGGAAAGGGTTCAAAGCGAGTACAGAGACGAAGTTATGAATGTAAGCCAGGCTTTGGGTCGTGAAAATGGTCTCGTGTTATTCCTCAAAGAGCAAATGGCCAAAGGACACGCTGGATGTGGTCGATGGCACGAGGCTGAACAGTTGCAATTGGAGCTACTGCAAGCAACAGAGAAGACCTTGGGAGCCGAAGACATTCAAACACTTCATAGAATGGGTGATTTGGCTGAAACTTATCGGAATCAGTTACGACTCCAGGAAGCTCAAGAACTGCAAATCCAAATCCACGAAACAATGACAAAGTGGAATATAGCGTATCCTTACTGGTACGTGAACATGCACAATCTGGCTTTGACTTATGCGCATCAAGGACAGTGGGAGAATTCGGATGAATTATTTGAAAGCGTGATCAATTTCCACAATTTTCACAACGGACCAAACCATCCAAGCGCGCTGAATACAAGGCTATGCCTAGCAAGGAACTATGCTGACCGAGGAGAATGGGAAAGAGCAGAAAGGATAGAGATTGATGTACTCTACATCGCAGAGAGGACACAGGGTCCAGAGCATCCGGACACGCTGAACTGTATCATCAATTTAGCGACAACATACCGAGACATGGGGCAACTAGAGAAAGCAGAAAGCTTGGAAGTAGGAGCATTACAAAAGGCAAGACTAGTCCTTGGACCTGAGCACTATTTCACGGTGGCTTTGATGGGCAACCTGGCAAAGACATACTCTTTGCAGAAGCAGATGGCCAAAGCTATAGAGTTACAGGAGGAAAGGGTGAATACAATGAGACTTCAACCACAAACGGATCCGCAGACACTATTCGCAACGAAAGAATTGGCGGAAATGTATGAAGCCAACGGCCAGCTTGACGACGCAATAAGACACCGAAAGCAGAGACTTGCCATATTGAAGGATTCGGCGACACTTGACTACGCCGAAAGCATTTTTGAGATGAGCTTACTTGCAGATTTGTACTGGACTCAAGATGATCATCACAAGGCTTTTGAGCTGATGCGGGCTGCACTTGAAGATTTGAAGAAGGAGGAGGAAGATGAAGAAGACCCAGAGATCATTGAAACTTTGAGGACTCTCATTGCAAAAAGACTTGTGAAGAAACCGAACGGTGATCAAGACGAGGAAGTCATCGATTTGATGGATTTGGTGCAACAGTGGTCAATTGTACATTGATTTTGTGTAGCTCTTTTCACGATCAAGCTTATGATAGAATCGCGAGGGTTGATGGGGTAATTTGGGCATATCGATACATCTCGCTGAATGCCACCCATTGTGTATCAAGCATCCGACTTTGAGCCCCGTAACTAATGATCCAGATTGCAGGTACTTCTACGACATGAAGAGCATCTTCTTCCTTTTCTTCTTCATAAGCTCAATCTGATCCTTCAAATCATGACGCTTTGCCTTTGCCAAGCCTACGTCCGGGGGCTTTCGCAGAGGCCAGCTTTGAGCACGGCTACTTTATTATTAAAATAATAATGGAGTAAGGAACGGGCAGAAGTCTATCGAGACTTATGGGAATGAGCGAACCAGTGGAGCGAATCAAATACCATAGTTCAGCATGAATGAAGGCGAGAGCTTTGGGCCAAGGAATCATCGATTAGCGGAAACATTGAGCAGAACCGAAATATCAATTCTGGCAGCATGGCTCCCTAAACAAAAAGCACCCGACGCCAGTCCATGCGGATGGTGCGAGGGGATCGCAGAGATGCACCAAGCGATCAGCCCATTGAATACCGGTGCATCAGCGCAAGTCTTAATCATCAATTGGGATCTTAACCAGTTGTGCTGGGAAATAATCATGTATGCTTTTTTTCCAACCACAAAAGAGCCCCCAGGGTTCCTGCAAGAAGGGGTATTGTGACAGCCAGGTAGATCCTCAGTTGGGTCGAGAAAGCTGGTCCGGATACGACGTTGGAGCTGAGGATTGTCTGGAGTCGTTAGTATGTGTCTTTGGACTTCTTTCGGGAATGGCAGCAGCATACTGCCACCAAAGTTGCAGGGAGATACATGGTAGCTATCTGCGTCAATTTCTTTAACATGCCTGCATCTCTTTGACTGCGTTCGCTCAAGACAACCAGCCGCTCGTTCTCCCGCTGACTCTGTAATGATATGCCCTGCAAGATGTCTAGATTCGATTGCATAGCCTTGACCGTTGCTCGAAATGTTAGCTCACTGCGAGTGGCTAGAACCTTGGATAACTAAAAGCGTATTAGCTGCCATTGCGCTTAGCTCGGTCGACGTGCGGACCAATCCTGCGATACTTGAGGCCTGCCCAATCAACAACGTTACTCTCGCTTCATGCCGCTCGGTTTTGGAAAGGTAAATGGCACTCTCGAATTGTCGTTCACTTTTCCTGCTTTCGGACAAACCCAACTCTCGAGGTATCTGGCCACAGAGTTGAGCAACTCTGTACTGGGTGTGGAGTATAGATTTGCATCGTGAAAGCGTCCTGCGGAGGACCTGCACCCGCTGACAATCAGCGAATATGACCTCATAGTCGTGGTCTTGGTGCTCGTCGACATTGGAATGGCATGCTTTCTCGTACTTTGAGAGTGTCAGCCAACGTTCGGTAAAGCGGTTAGGGTTGTTCGAGGCACAAATGACTCCATTTCTCCCTGAGTGTGCTCAATCCAGTCGTCCCAATTTCGCTCCGATGCGGAGAGGAAAAGTCCATGCAGGTGGAAAGGACCGAGGGTAGTATCATATACGGAACCGCTTTCGTGTCGCAGAGCCTCATACAGCCTCTGGCGGATATAGTCTGAAGGTTGCAATAAGATCCATGCAGATCTTGCGGTCATCGTGTCATATCTTTGATAGACTCCAGTCTGGCGCAAAGACCAGGGGCTGCCTCTGTGGCGTTTATTGCGTTCCATGTATCGGACGTTGTAGCAGAATTCTGAGCGTGTCATCAGTGCTAGAATCTCCGCGGTGCTTCATGCCGCATACCAAGAACCTTATTGTGTTCGAGTCCTTGGGCCTCAGAGACATGCTCGTAGATACTGTCGCAGACCCTTTGATCCTCTTGTGTTTTCCGGCCAAAGGCGTGCACAAGGTCCAAAAATGGAACAAAAACCTTGAGGTGAATCAACATGCTCACGAAAGCCTGACGGGTTACACATAGGTGAGACCAAGAGAATTCTTGCGATATGATACTATTGACATAAGATGTTGTCCATATCCTTTCTGTGACACCGGCTCACAAGAAAATTTCATGGTAGTCCTGAGGCACGATCTAGCATCATCAGCTCGGGTCATTGTGTACCAAAGTAAGCCTATTGGTTCTTCGTTCGCAAACGCACTACAGCTAGTTCCGTACATTCTAGTTCGGAGCTCTCGACATATCGTCTCTCAAAACCTCCACCTACTTTATGGAGGTGCTATCAGCCTTTCACGACCGAAATTATGACTGAGGATTGTTCAAACCTGATTGGTGTGTCCAAAGGATCTCGAACCCGCCGGAACATGCGCTGAAGAGTCTCCCTGAATCTTGTTGGATGCGATCCCTGCACAGATCCCTGTCGGTACCCGCAGGTGCGTAGCAATCCGTGCCAATCGGGTAAATATCTCGTTCCCAGTCCAGAGATGCTCCATCTCGGTTGGCCATGGTTACTATGGTGTGGCTAATATTGTAGTCATATGAAGACAAAGCATATATGACGGTGTAGCCTATACTACTAAGTGCTTAATGGAAAGGATGGGTGTCACGATGATACACGAACTCATATTTGCTTATCCACAATATCAGCACGTCTGCATGGCCTACATATCCACATTTGGCAGCCTTGTCAAACCCGCCAGGTTCGTCAGGTGTGCGACGTGGCACGTCCTCATTCGGGCGACGTGCGCAGCAGCTCGCAGCCTGATGCTAGACAAGGGCTACCCCGCCTCTGCACACCCCACCAACAATGGAATTGCCTCAGCACAGTGCTGCCTGATGCGCAACGTTTCTGACAGAGTTTGTGAATCGATTCAACCTAGATATTCCACGACAGATTGATTGCGCTTGTCAAGTAGGTACCAAAACCACGTTATGGAGAGCCAAAGCATCAGCAATCGTTACATCAAGCTTGCTGATCTCCAACAACTTTTGAAGACAGCGTTTCCTAACAGCAGCTGCAAAGTCGAGGTACAAGCAATGAATTCATCTTAGTGACCGCCCAGTACACTGACCCCTGATCACAGGAACGTAAGAACGAGTACATTATCCGCGTCCCAACAAAGCTGTCTGAGGTAAGCTGAATCACAAAAGAACCTTCCTGGACTGGATTTGATCATCTCTAGGCGCAAATTGAATCAATCCAAAAGAAAGATTAGTAGGTCCTACAGTGCTGTGGGACACTTAGCAAGGGGACAATGGAAGAGTCTCTTCTGCAGCAGATCAAGCTGTTGCGTAAAAACAATAAAAACTTCCAAGCCCGTCATTTCCTACCAGAACTTAGTCTCTATGGAGTAATGCAGAAAGAAATCGTTGGTGTGACGCTTGCAGGACTGGGAATTAAACCTTACCATCTAACTGAACTAGCCGAGGAGGTCGTGCAGCGCGCTCGAAAAGTATTCGCTGTACTACTCCTGATTGGACAGGGCGACGCCATCGAAACCATGTTCAAGCATGATTCCCTCCAAAAATCAAGTCTAGATGCTAAGCTCCCGTTCACGGAAGACTCGCTCACAAACATCTTGGGCGACAGTTCCCTGGCCTCTGACTTTTTCGAGAGGCAATGGGAGTTCATCACCCCGGTGTTCTTTCGTACACTCCTTCCTCGCGTTTTCGAGAACGAGACAATCCTGCCGATTCTTGGACAAGTATCAAAAGGTGAAGGAAGCTTTGGAAAGGTTTCGAAGTACGAAATCCACCCTGAGAATCATAGATTTCCCCATGCTAGTCAACAGGTCAGCGACCGGGACCCTTTATGCTTACGGAGACTGAATCCTTGACTGACCACAATGTAGTTCGTCGGTAAGGTCATCGAGTACGAAGACAACGATGTCAAGTACCTTCGAGAACTTCGCAATCTCGCTTCTGACCCAGGTCAAGCACCCCAACATTGTGGAGCTTTTGTGCTGCTACTCGTACCAAAATTTCCATACATTCGTATTCCCAATTGCTGATCATGGAGACCTGGAAAAATTGCTTGAGATGCCACAGCGACCCGCGCAGTTCGACGCTGACGAAGTCTTTTTCGTCAGTCTCGCGGAGCTCGCCTCAGCGCTAGATGCTGTGCACAACTTTTTCGCGGATCTTTTAGATATTCATCTTACTGGCTACCATCACGACTTGGCCCCCAGAAATATCCTCGTCAATGGCACTTCGCTCTTACTTGCAGACTTTGGTCTGTCTAGTTTTAAGGATCCTACGGAACGATCGTCGACTTCCTTCAAAAACAACCGTGGATTCTACATTGCGCCAGAATGCCAAGATCTTGAAGGCAAGCTGCAGCCGGGCCGCATCAACCAGGCGAGCGACGTCTGGTCATTTGGCTGCATCCTTCTGGAAGTCTTCGTTTATATGAAGTGTGGCAAAAGTGGAGTAGAGAGCTTCGAAGAAGCTCGCGTATATGAAACCCCCGAATTTACATTTCGGCGATTCCACAATGGTCCCCATCGCCCGTCTCCTGCAGTAAACGCTTGGATAAAGAACCTTGGTAAGGACGCCTTGAAGCACGAGGAACGGTTCCTTCGTCTGGTCTCTATGATACTTTCGATTGAGCCTCAAGACCGTCCAAACTCGAAACAAGTTCTTTTTTCATTACAGCTTGTCGCGGTAGAGGCCTTCTCGAAGGCTACGGAACGCAATTTCGCAAAGAACACTGAGTCAAAGCGTGACCTAGAAGCATTCATCGAGTTGAAGAGGTTCGGAAGCTGGGCATGGGCCCTTGAGCAGATTGCAGAGCCCTGTTTTCTATCCTTCGATCCTAGAGCTTCGCTCCATCCCGCATTGTTTGACCTTTCGCAAGCCGTTGAACATCTGCAAAATATGAGAGACTTGCTTCTAGTCGGAGGAAAAGTTGAAGGCCAACGTGATCAATGGCACCTGTTTCGCTGCCACAACACCAACCTCCTCAATACACTCCCAAGAGAGCTTCGAAGCCAAGCACGTAACCACCTCGAAGCCGAACTTCTGCAAACCCAGAACACGACTTGGCTTCAAGCGACACGAGAAGCTATGGAAAGACCTGATGGAGACCAGATGATAGGCGTTCTGGCCGCCATCAAAAGTATGACCATCCAAGCAGAGAAGCGCTCTTTAACTTTTAATCCAAAACTTCGATTGAAGCCTGGAGACGTGGAATTGGAAAGTAAGGTCGGACATCATGAGCTAGCAAACTTGGAAACGTCCACAGGTAGTCAGCGACGTGTTCTTGTGGAGTGGCTCAAGTATGACGCCACATCGAGCAAGGAGTATGTCGCCGAGAGCCTCTTCTCGCGGATCGAATCAATCTCCGAAGTCCTCAGCTCAGCAAACCAGACTCGACTGCCAGCCGTCCTCCAGAGCTGTGGATTCTTCCATGATCCCTCTGAACACGCTTTCGGCCAAGTCTATAATGTCCCATCCTGGTATGGGAAGGAGATTGCAGCCATCTCATTGAGGGACATTCTAACAAAGCACCGTGAGACCTATAAACCTGCGCTGCAAGGTCGTTTCAGCATTGCTCACACGATCGCATCCGCGGTCCTCGTGTTCCACAAAATCGGCTGGCTGCACAGGGCGCTGAATGCTGCCAACATCGTCTTCTTTCCCCCCGATCAAAGCCCTCCTCCAGAGCGAATTCGAAATCCATGCATCGTCGGCTTCATGCACAGCCGCCGTGATGAGATAAACCCGTTCACGCAGGGTCCGCAAGATGAAGATGAGTTCAGAGACTACCAACACCCAGATTACCTCCAGAAAGAAAGGGTCCTATACAGACCGGAGTTCGACTATTATAGTCTAGGCATGTTGCTGCTGGAGATTGGTACCTGGGACCCGCTTTCGAGGATCGTCGCAAGCAAGGGTTTCAAAGGTATTTCGAACAATGAGTTCCGGCAGCGGATTCTGGAAAGACGGATGGGCCAGCTAGAGCAAGGTATGGGAGCGAGGTACACAAATGCAACACGAGCTTGCTTGGAGAGCAGCTTCTTGCCGCCCCAATCAAGGGGTTCAGACGCCTGGGAAAGTAATCCTGCTTTGTATGATGCCTTTAAGAAATTGGTCGTTGATCGTATTGGCGAGTGCAAAGTCTGACCCTACATAGATGCACTAACACAGGGTCAGAGTATATGTCAAAATTATACAGGGCTAATGTTTGGATTGTTGGCCTCCAGGTATTCAACATCCTTAGATAATATGAGTCAACACTTGAAGTGCGTAGGGCATGTAGTCCGATTCTACGCCTCATTCGTCTATTACTTAGACACTCCAACCCCATCAATCAGGCCCATGATGGAGCGTAATTGATTAAAGCTTAGTGACGTAGTCCAGTGAATAGCAATGGGGCAGCACTGCGTAGCTCCAGTGTGAACTACCCTTTGTAACCTGTGCCTAGTTATCCGCATTTCAAAACCCGGCCTACTAGGTCAGGCAGGAGAAGATGAAGCAGCCCAAAATGTAAGTTTAGCACCTGCTCTGAACCATTCCCCAAATTGGCACTCTCACGCCATCAAGGAAAGGTACTACTGGTCGTGTGTCCGTCTTCTTGAATAGAGGGCCCCATACACGCTCAAGCCCGGATCTCGTTCTGAGGGACGGCGATATGACATGTTTGCCAAGGCGGATCGTACCCACCCGCTCGAGTATCAGAAATACTCGATACACAAATTTGGCATACTCGAGCTTTGTCTGTAGGGCCACTGTTCTGGGATGGTCAGCCCCAGCCCTGCGTACAGAGAGCTCTATGATCTGTTCTCCAAGGGCGATGGCCTCCGGGAAATGCGTCATGCGCACCAAGCTCTTGGCTATCTGGTACATGTACGCCAAAGTTTGGGGGTGTTCATTGCCCTGTATTCGCTGAGAATCTCTAATTATCTCCAGATTGAGCTCAAACTTTTTTCGGGGCCCAAGATTTCCCCAAAGCCATCTACGACTTGACCAATCGATTTGAGCAGAGCCAATCCTAGCAAGGATAGTCAACTCAAGTTCTTCTACTAAGGCATTGGTCGTGTTTTCGAAAAGACTCTGGTTCATGCTTGCTGCTTTGCGCACACAACCTTTGTGGAAGTAATCTCCTCGGAGAATCCACAGTACTGTCAATGTGTTGAAAGTGGTGCTTGCCGATAATAGCTGACGATTGCGCGTAGACGTCAGTTCGGAGGTCAATGGCTTTTGCAATCTTCCCTTGAAATTTGTAGATGTCAGCTACGAAGTCTTCAAATAATAACCCTGTAGCCACATTTTTGTCACTCTTCTGAAGTACTTCCTTGATCAGGCGTTCTGCATCATCAGTCCTTCCTCGACTTAACTAAGTCGTAGCGAGATGGTACTTAGCTCTTAGCACAACTTAATTATTGGGAGGCAATTCTGCCCCTACACTTTTGACTAATCTTCTTGCCAGATCTGCCGCCTTGTCCCAGTAGCCAAGGCTGTGCAGGAAACAGAAATAATGGTCCTCCCTTATCAGCACCATCCAGTTTGTACTGCCAAGGATAGTTCTCCAGTCGTCTATCTCGCTTTCTTGGGTTGAACAGATGTCATTTAGTCGATTTCTTTCGCGGTAGTACTGCACATTAGCGTATGCGTGCACATGACCATGTTCCAGACCGAATTTTTTGGAAGGATTGTATCCCGGGATCGGGGACTTGATCAGCTGGAGCTGCTGTTCGAGATCTGCTTCGTGCTTTTTGCTTTCCAACAGCCACTTTTGACTCTCGTTTTCATCTCTGCGAATTCCAAAGCCCACCTTTTAGCAAAAGGCTAGTTGTAACCCTACCTCTTCGTACAAGCCCGGGTAGGCGTTACTCTGAGACTCACGTGTCAGATTTTGAAGACATGTAAATATACTTTGTCTAACTCGAAGGTCGAAACTGAAAAGCCGGGACATCGCGGTAGATACCTATCTGGCAATCCCTCGCTTTGTATGTCTCAGTGTGAGCGAGGTGAAATCCTACTAGCCTCGAGTCTTTGTGTGGTCGTGGTCACAAGACCAAGACGCACCTCCGGGAGATGTTTTCGGCGAGAAGCAGGTGATTCGGACACGACCGTCGGCGAAGCACTGTTTGACTTTAGCTTAGTGAAAATGCTGACAAATGGCCCTCACAGTTTTGGCTCCAGCACCCTTATTATCTCTTCCATACACCCAGCCCGCTGATCCGGATTATGAGCTAGGCTAAGATCGAAGAGCTGGCTTAATTGCGCTCCCTGTTACGAGCGTACCCTACAAGCTGTACGATACATGGATGACGACTTATTGGCGCAATTGCCTACGCGATCATCTCTTTGAGCGCTTTTCCTATATTCTGGACCGGTTTGATCGCCAAGCTGTACTCAGGATTGATGTATGTCTGCCAAACAGAACCTGTAGCACCTCTACCAAGCTCTGCCAAAGCCGACTGGGGTATAATAGGTATGAAATCGACCATCATATTTTGAGCTGTGGCCAAGAACAAGTAATAGTATAGATCTGGGCTGATCTCATGATCTTGTGTTTTTGAACTCCGTGATTCTGTATACGGATGGCGAGAGAGGACGTCAGAGATTCCTGACATGATGCTCTGCTGAGTACACAACACTGACCTGTACAGTAAGTCGTGAAGAAGCAGTCATACTCTTTAACAGGCAAATAGTAGGACAGTCACCCTTTTGCAACGACTCCTTTCCCAATTGAAGACTCTCCATTGCATTCTCAAATGTCTCGTTATCTGTATCACCGGCATCGGAGCGCGTCAAACCGGGCTCCATCAGATCCTCGGCTCCGTGGTGGCCAGACAAGGCCGGCCCCAACTTTATGACAAGCAACAACTCCTCGAACGCGAGTATGAGTTTTTCCGTTGCATCTGATCGCTCGCTCAATCGGCTTGCGAAATCGCCAAGAGCGTAAGACGAATCGCATTTCAAATGGAAATGATCTGTATTTATTAGTATAGAGATAGTCGCAACGTCAGCGTATAGTGCCACGATCTGGAGCAAGTGAGGACCAGTGAGCCGAGGACATTCGCTGTATTCGAACCAGCGATCGAGAAGCAGTCTCAGAATATTGTGACTATTGTATGCGACTGCAGTAGTCAGGGGCGTTTGACCAGCTGCAGAAGTCGCGTTGATGTTTGCACCATATTCGAGTAGGAGGGTAGCGAAGCTTGCGAAGGCCGTTACAATTCATTGAATCGTTTCTAGGTAATATGCGGCAAATACTGCGTCCACCTCGGTACGCTGTAAACCTCCGGTGGCAAGAAAAACACCGTCCTAAAGCTCTCATACACGAGATACGCGCGCGCAAAAATGTAGAGATACATGAAAGCGGCAGCTGCCAAACCCCCTAAGCATTTGAGTACATGGATGAGAATATCCATGGTGATACCTTCTGATATCTGCGACGAAGACCTTTTGTTAACGACTGCAGGTTTCGGCGGTGACATTTCGATGGAGTCGGGGTTTGGAACGCGAGCAAGCTTGCGGTGGCAGAACCGGAAGATAAAGACGGCAAAGATAGCAGCATGCTGCAAGACAAGAAAGAACACGCACAGCGCAGCTGGACTTGCGACAACCAGTGCTGACATATGCCACAAGATCAGCTCTCGGTGGGTTGGAAACTGTGCGTTCCATGCAAGGGCATGTAGACCGCCATAACCAGCTGCCACCAACGAAAATCCCAGAAACGGCAAGGCTTTGATTTCTTTGCTCATGAAATCGAAGCCCATAGATTCTGGGATCGCTTTAACCGTAACAAGGTCCAAGTTCGTGTGTGGTTTCTTCAACTGGTACTTGTCAATAGCCTCTCTTGCAAGCTCCCAGCGCCGAACGTCACAAGGGGTTAGGTTGAAGACGGCCGGCTTGTAACGAGTAATTGTGTTCTCTGTCACATTGTATTCGTCACCGCTAACTGACGTCTCCGTCTCTTTCCATCGGGTACTTTTTGCATTGACGCGGAACCCTGTACCTGGCAGAGGTTGGGTCGTCGTAATTGTGACCGCCACTGGTCCTCTCATGCTAAGACCGTCGTTATAGAGATCACCAAGGGCTGGTAGAACAGAATCAGACGCTCTTTGTCTGTGATTCAACCCGATGTTAGCAGCATCTTCGCTAGATGCTCTGTCGTCAATAATTGCTTCGAATTCGGGATCCCGTCCAACCTCTATGGAAGAATTCGATTTTGATTCTGACCGAGCCGGCTTGGGAATGCAGCTTGTCTTACTCGCCATCCACATGTAGGCCAGAAGTGGTCGCATGCGATCTTCCCGAATGACTAGAGGTTGTTTGATATCCAAAGGTTTTCTCCACCACTGAAATTATGGGGATCAGCATATATATAAAAATGACCAGGAAAGATCCAGCTGAAGGACTGTCTTACGATTATGTATACGAGAATCGTGCAGAGGGCGTGTGCCAAAACATTAAGCTCCAACATGCTCACAGGCAATTTCTGGGATACTCGCGCGATGCAAGAAAGGCAGAACCAGGTCGCTTGTATGCAAGCTATAGACTTTGTGAGGGATCCACCTTTGCTTTTGTCTTTGACTTCCTCCTCTGAGATATCGGGAAGCAGCTGTGGGTCATGCTTGATCAGGAACGACGCGCCACTCCGTGTAAGTGTTGCTCGCTCCGAACGTGGGATGAAAGGTTTCAAACCCCTAGGATCTATCGCAATCCCGCCCATGATAGCCCAGAAACTATGTGTCTTCGTCCAAGGGTTCTTCCTAGAAAGACTCTGGCTTTCGGGATCGGACTGCTGCTCAGGAAATCTTCATAAGCTGCCACACAAACCGGGTTTGGAATTCGTTACCGTCACTTTCTTTTGAGAATTGAATTTCTCTTCAACCTCCATGGATATCTGTTTGGCCGCTTGACGCTGGCCCCATGCCGTCATGATCAGATATTCTGGGGCAATGAGGGCGCCAACGATCCAACTGAGTCGGCGAAGAAAATTTGGCCTGGAACTTCCGTCGTTGCCAGGGAGATTAAGGTGGACAGAACTCCAAACGCACAGAGATAGAGTGATTATACAGGTTGATAGCAGGGTGAAGGTGCCTCGAGTAGAAGGTTCAGCTTTCCAAACGACAATCTCCTTCGAGTCGTGGACGTGTAAGACGGTAGTAGCCATTGAAAGCTCCTTGGAAGATTACAGAGCAGAGCCTTCAGGGGAGAACGCGAACAGGATGAGGACAGCCTGCTAAGTCAGTCGTGGTCAGTGACGGATCTGTGGTAGCCCTCATTCTGTATGCAGTACCTAAGACTCGACTGTGCTCCAGCTTAGGAGTTGCTACCTTTCTCGCAAATACTTTGACGCCTCCAGTTGTCGCATCGCCATAGGCCAGATCAAAGGTTTTTATATGTTCAAATATGGGACATATACTTCGTGTCATCAAACCGGTCTCTCTCTCAAGAGCGCACCGAGAGGGGTGGCGCGGGGCTTTGTAAATTGGGAGGGAGTGTTGGGGGGTGGGGGGCAAGTTGCGCTAAAAGAGGAGCCTAGACCCGCTGCCGGGGCTGAGCTTTTTGGCCCCCAAGCATCTCAGCCACCGGTACTTGCTGCCTAATATTCGCCTATGCAACTTCTACGTCAAGGTGATGCGAATATGCGAGTATTTCTATCTTACTCTCTGGGAATGTAATCACTTTGGGACGAGAGACAAAAAGACGCACGCACCCACGCACAAACCACAAGGCGTTGATAGACAGATATTGAATCGAAGCGTTGATGTCTCTCGTTCGGGTAAGAAGACATCCGAAACCGCAAATCTTTCACCTCTGCACTTCAATCTTGTGCAAGCTCCGCCTCAAGAACGCGAGGTCTAGGTTCAGCCGTTCTGCTTCAATGAGTACAACGTATTAGGTGGCCTCGAGCCCAATCTTGTACCCAAAGCTTATGATATCTCGTTGATGCTTCCATTGCATACCAAATACTGTGGCATCGCCACTCGCAAAAGCTTGAAGAATCGTATGATAATAGGTTCAAGCAGACTTCCAGTTGAACAGTAGAGGCTACTTCGGGTACTAATCGTAAGAACATGGGCCAACCTATTTCATTATCAAATTCAATCGACAACTTTATTAGTAGACTGACTAATTTTTTTAGTAGATAAATATCAGAGGAGAATTCTGGGCCATTGCGCATAAAAATCGGTTTTTATGTGGATGAGCTTGAGAGTCAAGGGCAAAATTTTGGGATCCTCGGCTAAAGAATCCACAAGCCTATATGCATAATTCTTTACCCATACTCTTAAGACCAGCGAGGCTGAAGCCTTCGTCGTTACAGAAAAGATCTCCTTAGACCGAAGATACTTGAGCAGAATGCATGCGATGTCCTGGTCGCGGACAAGTGGTATCTTTCACTGTATCCATCTTGCGGCTGCTTCTTCGACTATTTCTGCCCGAAGATCAGGGTGGAAAAGGTAGAAGGCCGCACAGTGACCAGACCGTCAAGAAATGTGTTTGAAATCTCAAAATTGAAACTTGGAAGCGGAAGATGAAGGATATGTCTAACGAGGTGATCTATCATGCGGTCGGTCATAGACTGTGTTACTGCCACAGATACTACAGTCCTCATTAATTAAGGTATTTACTTATCATATTGTACAGAGTCGGGTGTCAATCCCCACGCGATATCGATGATCACACATTCTTATTTCTGACCATCGGAATCAGGATTGACTGAGATGTTCTCCGATAACTGACTAATATACTAAGCACTCAGCGTCTAGTCATATTTTCCCCTGGTCTACCTACCTTCCCCTGCCTTAGGCTCTTACCACACTACCCTCCCTTGCCTTGGGTTCTTACCACACTACCGACATGTCAACCCCCACAAGAGAGCCTTCTAAATCGATTGAATAACGAAATCTTTGCGAAATTGAGGGAAGAGGGTTTCCTCACATACTCAGTCTCTCGCTTAATCTATAAACTGTGGGTGCGGAGTCCAAGGAAGCGAAGACAAGCGAAGAGGCGTGCAAAGGTTGGATTTTCGGTGTATAGAACGGGGGTAAGTGCAAACCCTTTCTAAGGTCAGAAAGTGCTTTCAAGGGTGTACAGATTGCTTGGCTTGCTAGGACAAGAATCCTTCTCGGTTCCATAGCAATCTAGTTCTATTTCACCTACCCACTCCATCATTAACCCTACCTCATCGCACCCCATGGTATCTATCTATTCTTAAAGACCATCTCATTGCTAAAAACTCCAATAGCGTGATACCCTTCCGCTCCACACCAGTGATGTCTACGTGACCGATTGTAAATCGTTGTGTCGGCGAGCTCCGATAGTGGTTGCAAGATACTACTTTAGCTTCTCATGTCCGAAAACGTCAAACTCATGTTGACGTACACATTTCTGGACACAGATGGCTCATCAAATCCCAAACTCGTGTTCTGACCCACAATGGTCCAAGAACGTCGTGCCAGAATATACAGCGTAACAATAAGTTCGACCTAATTTAATGACTGCAATGAGCGGCGGCCACCACGTTAGCTTTTCTTAGTTCATCCGTGGGAAGAACAATATACACAGCTCATATTTTGTGTCAATAAGAGAATTGCTATTAGCTTCAACGGCACAACTCTCATAGTTGACGAGTTGGTGCCTCAGGTCTATTGCCGAGGCCGTGGGCGGTGTTGAGAAGGGGGTGTACATGCATCAACCGTCGATGTACGGGTATCAGTATCCTGAAGGGAGATATTAAAGGTCTGGACGACGGGCTCGCCGGGTTCATGGACGCGAGTGGGGCGAGGGAGGAGGGTGGTCGCGATGAAGAGGTGGGGAAGGATCAGCAGTCTCAACAGGATGCCTCAGTGCAGCCACTTCAAGTCGATTCAAAGATGGCTTCCTAGAGATCAGCAGGTTTGTACCCTTATGCTTGGGCTTACCACGGAGTGATATTTCGTCCATGATTGCGGATTGGATTGACTTGTTTCTCTACAATCATGCCACGGCCCCATGTATCTTTCTTTGCTCTCAAAAAAAGCACAAATTGACACTGCATTCCCCCTTTTCTTCCCTCGAAGATCTCTCTTATCCAACTCCTGTTTTCCGTTCCCAAGACTTCCTCAAACACGCGTTCCTCGGGTTGCACGAGAGCTTTCATCATGCATTCAACTTCTATAGCCTCAGCTGCATTACTTGCAAGCACTGCTTTACTTCCAGTTACAGCGTTAGGCGCCTCTGTCTATTCTCGACAGCTTTGCGTCACACAGTACGGCCTCCAATCGGTCCAAAGTGTTCCTACTACGACCTACGCATTGGCAATCCCTCTCACGGTCTACACAAGAACCACTACCACACCAGTAGCAACAATCACGCCTCAACCTATTACCAACACCGTCCAAACTACAAAAACTTTTGCAGCTACATTCACCGCTCCAACAAATACGGGGACCGTTACTACAACGAGTACCGGTGGGTCGAGTCACGATATTGATACATGTGTTGAACTAATTCTGGATAGAAACCGACACAAGCGTTTCGACGTCAACGTTTACACAAACAAGCACAGTCATTTCCACAACTCAAACCACGACAGCGATGACGAGTACCGTACCACGCCTGACGGTTTCACCCCCATCTCAAAGGAGCAGGGCTATTCACCCAAGATCAAAGGCCGCTCTCCTTTTGGGCTTGCAGCAAGGGGCCAACAAGTTCCTGTCACACTGTCAAAGGTCGGCGACAAAGTGACTTGCAAGTCACAGCTGTATCCTACCTCCGTACTTTGCGGGAAACTCGTTGAGCAGGTCACGACAAAGACAATCACGAAGACAGCTTCCATAAGTAGCACGACCACCCTCCCCGCAGTCACGAAAACGACAACATCGATGCCGAGTACCACGACGACGACAACTTCCGTCCCTCCCAATGTGACTTTCACAGTCACCATTTCAACAACTATCACAGTCTCAACAAATACTTCCACAACCACCACCGTCGTCACAACCAGTACAAGTAAGTCCCGCAGTCCGCTTTTCTTTTCGTCATGCAACCATCACTAAACACCCCATCCTATAGCAACCGAAACCATCTCGACTCCAGGTCCCACAGTCTACGACGCCTGCTCCCCAGACAACATAGTCAGCACCGCGAACGGCGGCTACGACATCCACTTGCTCGATTTCGCCTCGGCGTATTCCAAAGTCACGCCCGGTAGCAACTGTGACTGCTACGTCGCGTGCCAGCAAATCACCAACTGCCACGGCTCGATATCTGTCCCTGGGGTTCTGTGCGTTCTCACAACTTCGACCGGTAGCGCGTGTGTACCGGGGAGTTACGTGGGTAATTTGCAGTTTCGAACGGACTCGATGATGAACGGTGATGGGTTTGCGGTGAGCAACGGGCCCTGTGGTGGGATACGAGATGATGGGAATATAATCTTACCTTGAAAAGAGGTGAATCGAGATATTTATGGAAATCGGTTCGATAGAAAAAGATTAACGATAATGCATCTTTTGATTGAGTATAAGGCAGATGTGTCAATCAGAGCTCAAGACGATGAGATTGTATTGTATCGTGCGTTTGATTCAAGTCTTATTCAAAAGATCGAGTTACTCCTCGATAAAGGAGCATTAGTAAAAAACAAACAGAATCATTTAAAAAGGGGGTGGATTCTATCTCGCCCAAACCGGGGAAAAAAAATTCAAATTCAAGTCGAGATTTACGTGAGACACCGTACGATTCTATGACCAGGTCACTTCTCAATGAATTTGTTTTTTTGAAAAATTTGAAATCGCAGTGAAACTGCGTCTAATCTATCCACAGAAATTCCTACAGGCGGACTCATGGCTGTAGAGTTGAAATTTCAATCTATAGGGGTGTGTGACAGACAATCCTTGCCAAGCATTCGAAAGGATTTGAATACGCTAAATACGCGCGCGACGCGCCAATTACATACTTTACCCACTTGCATTTTCCCCCACCATCTCACCAGGTCACACATACGTTCGAGTCTCTGGACATCCTCTTCATAACACCATGGCGAAAAAACAGCCTCGTCCTGCGGCGAGGGCCAAATCGTATCCTAAAGTTGCCCGCAAACCTGCTCGACTATCAGCCCGGAAATCCTTCGACTTCCCCATCGATAAGCTCCCTGCGGAACTCATACACATGATATGTATCTACCTCAAGCCGACAGAACTCGCCAACCTCCGGCTCGTGTCCCGACTCGCTGTTCCCATCGCTCTAGGATACATGGTCCCAGAAGTCCACCTGATCCTCGCAAAGGACAGCTTCGAGCAGCTCAAGGCACTTGCTGAACATCCCATAGCCAGCAAATATGTCACCTCTTTCTTCTTCGAAGCCGACAAGCTTGGCGTACTCCCCCGCCAATCCTGGGAGCGCTCCGTTGCTGGTCCTGAATACGTTGCCCAAGTCGAAGAAATGCGCAGGCGGGGCCATCCGTGTCACCACGCCACTGAGAGGAGCTTGCGGACCTTCAAGCGTGAGGTCAGCAAGTTGAGCGCAGTGCCTCGTCATCAGTACACTAAAGAGCAGATGGACGATGCGTTTAGGAAATACAGCGACATCACCCACTTCCAACAGGATTCACAAGAAACAGCTGAGCAAGAGAAGGAAGTAGTAGAGGCTATGAAACATTTTCCCCATTTGAAAGAACTCACAATGACTGTGCAGTGCTGCCCTCGGATTGGTTCCTCCAGGCTGAGAAAGGCATTCGAGCCAACCTTCTGCCCTCACTATCAAATTGAGAGCCCACGAGACACCAAGTCGGTACCTTTGGGCCTCCAGCAAACGCGTTCCCTTCTGCTCGGAGCCTATCACGCCGGACTGAAAGTGGAAGCCCTATACTGTGATGTAGTCAGCTGGCGGATCCTCAAGCAAGACGTCGAGACTTTTACCCGCATGAAAGACAGCCTGTCGAACCTCAAGGACCTGAGACTGGACTTCGCTACAAACCATACAGGATACGATGTTCCGGACGTAGCAAGCGACGTAGAATCTTGCTCCTCCTACCTCGCAGCAGGACGGCTCGAGGACTTCCTCACCGCAGCGCCCAACCTTGAACATCTACAAATCGGCTTCCAATTCAACCAACCCGTCTGGCCCGCCGATCTCAAAAACGTAGTCGGCGAGCACCACTGGCTCTCCCTCAAGATCGCCGAACTCAAAATGATCGGCACCAGCGAAAACAACCTCGTCGCCTTCTGCTCCCGACACGCCGGCACCCTCAAGTCCCTCCACCTTTCTAGCATGGGACTCGTGGATGGAGATTGGTTCTCCGCTTTCAACCGGATGCGCAAGATTTTGACGCTGGACACCATGATGGTGTCGGGACGGTTGGAAGGGTTGGGCGAAGAGTTGGATTTCGAGATGGGCTCGGAGGATTATTGCCCCGAGCTCAAGGAGGGCATCGAGGCCTATTTCCTGGGGCCCTGTTCGAGCGATGAGATGAGCCTGGATGACTTTATGGAATTCTATCTGCAGGATACGGACGATACGTGGTCGGAATTGGATTCCGATGATGAGGTGTGATGAATATGCGTAAGGATGCGCTGGCCGCTGAGATAAGAAAAGAACATGATGATGCTACTACTACTACTAATACTACTGGCCGGCATGATGATTCTTGCTTGAGTTCTCGGAGGGTTGAAAACGCTGTCAGATGTTTCTGCAATTGTTGCGCTCAAATAGTGCTGTTGAAGACTTGCAATTCAAATTCCATCCTCTACAGACATTCCCAGGATCGAAATCCTTGTGGCCAAAACAAAAAGTAATACAGCGCCGCTGCTGAAAGAACCCGCTTTTTGAAATCGTGACCGCCACCCAAAAATCCGAACGTCTCTAGATCCCACTCCGAATCTAGCAACTCAAAGCCCTCGTCCCAGAGTTCCCAATGCGAAGATATCCCACAACTCCCTTGAATAGGAGTACAGCGGGCGTGAAAAGTCACACACATGGTATCATCGAACAGAAAAAACGCATCAAAACTGCTCCCACCCTACTCGTAATTCCCATCATCATCCTCCGCCTGCATCCTCAACCCCCCAGGAAACCCTACCCCACCCCCCACCCACTCCCTCTCCCACACCCTCTCTAACCCCCACCTCGACCGTGCCCTCGCCAACAGCCCCTCCACCACCTCCCTCGCGCCCTCCAACTCCCTCCCCTTGGCGCCATCCCACTCCCCCTCCGCATCCGCATACCGGACCCACTGCCACTCGCACCGTGCGATCCGATGGCTCGTGGGGCTCTTCCTGCGGGCGCCCGGGACGGGATCGAACGGCAGGCGGCCCTCCATGATGGCGTACAAGAGGACGCCGAGGGCCCAGGCGTCCGTGGCGCGGCCGTCGTATTCCTGGCCGATGAGCACCTCGGGGGCGGCGTAGTCCTCGCTGCCGCAGCGGGTGTCGAGGAGGGGGGAGGCGGGGGGGCGGGGGATCCAGCGGCCGAGGCCGAGGTCCGTAAGGGTGACGGTGGGGGTCGGGTAGGTTTGCCAGTTAGTGGTGGTGAGGAGGGAGGGGGTGGGGATGTTGACGAGGACGTCTGGGTGGTCGCGTTAGCATGTCTGAGAGGTACGTCTTTGGTGCGCTTTGGGTATATACTTTCGAGCTTGATGTCGCGGTGTACGATATATTGCGAATGCAGATATCGTACGGCCGCAACCAATTCGGAGAAGATGCGGCGGATCAGGCTCGGTGTTAGGATTTCGAGCTTTAAGCTTGCCAGTTCGAAAAGATCGCCACCGGCGCAGTAATTGAGGACGAGAAAGGCTTGCCGTTCACACATTCTGACGGCTTTGAGGTGCACTAATGATGGATGATGTATTGACTTCATGATTTCCAATTCACGCTTTATCGAAATCTGCATCTTCTTCTCATCCGCACCTCCAACTGGCCCTTGCTCACAGATTTTGACCGCTACTAGAGAATTAGGACTGACTTGACTTTCGTCCAACGTGATTGGCCCATCGATGCCCTCGCTAGTGGCAAGCATCACCGTGCTAAAAGTCCCCTTTCCGAGCTGGCGCAATCCTCTCCACCTTCTCAGCTTGCTTCCGTGAACCATGTGAGCCTCGTACAGTAATGGCAGTGGGCCCTTGGCTAATTTGGGACTCGACAGTGGGCTTTCAAGATCTGCACTGTCGGCTCCCTGGTTACTGTCCGGTGGAGTTGGGGGCTTCGGTATGGATATGGCTAGGCCTCGTTGTATGGCTAAATATTGTTCACGATGCATGTGCTCTTCAGGTGGGGACAGCGAAGTAATGACGGGCGGTGCGCCAGATGTCGATACGACAATGTTGCGAGATCTAGGTATCTGCACCCCCTCCGGTACGTACTCGCTGACACTTCGATTCTTCGCATATGCAGCTGCATTCGCATTGTAGATCTGCGCTTGTTCGCTAGTCATATCCCTTGCCACGAGAGGTATCTTACGTTTCTTAGGCGAGGTTCGCGAAAAGTCCATTGGCTCTGGTAGTCCTTCATCAACTTCCTCAGCCGTAATTGCAATCGGTCTAGCGTCGCCCATTTCCTCGTTGATTGACCTTCTCCCATACCCTGGGGAGCCCCATCCCGAAATGGGCGAGGGCAATGGAGTCATATCGACCAGTGGTCCGACCCCTGGTGACGATAGTGCAGAGCCTGGCGTGAGCGAATCGGCCCTACGTCTCGAGGAAAATGCGGATCGGATGCTGGAGCTGCGGACAGGTAGACCAGCATTGAAGACGGTTTGTGAGGTCTCGGAGATAGAATTGCTATTCACAGAGGACGAAGACGCCGACTCTTCGCGCTTCCTCTCGCTCAGGTGCTCCGTTTGAAGTCGTAGGCCTGCACTCTGCGGAGTCGCGACATGTGGTGATGTTATTGTTGGGAGAGGTGGGGACGTGGTATCGAGAGGGTGGAGGGAGGCATTGTACTGAAACGAGGGTGGAGGTGAGAGATTTGGGAATGGTTCGAGAGAGAAATCTTCGTCTGTGGCTTTTTCTTGCTCATGTGGGCCGCTGGGAGTGTGGGCGAAACCAAGGGACTGGGGTCCTGGCGCTGCCGGTGGCTGGCTGGATTTCGTGGAAGACATTTGCTGAATATAATACAATCTCCTCAGTACAGCCTCTTGCAAGGACCAACAGCATCAATAGCCAGTGCGAACACGTCGAAGAGCCACTTGGGATGTGATGCCGCCGAGGCGCGTCGACATAGGACGAGGTTGAAACCGAGTTTGAGTCTAGATCTTGAGCAGGCAACCGAGGCAATCTCGCGCTCTAAAAACACCCAAAAACGTCGTGCCCCTACAAAGATGCCTCTTCTTAAGTGTATGACGGCTTACTCTTCAATCAGCGCCGAAAATACTACATCTAAAAACAAAGAAATGGCTACCGAACACGAGCATGATAAGTATGCTCTACCCTTTGGGCTGACAGGTGGAGGTGCGTGGTCTGGCAGGCTCTTGTCAAACTTCTTCATGCTCCGCGAAGCGGATGCTGCTCCTGAATTTCCACAATCTTCATTGTTAGACGAATCAATGATCTTTCTATGCCATCCTCACTTGCAAGCTGTCCGCAATTACGAGGCTCTCGCAGAAACAATTAGTATCAGTTCAGTAACGCTGGAAAAATTGTCAACCTTCTTTTCGGCTTCCCCTTCAAGATTCTCAGCGGCCAGTGTGGTCGCACTTCAGTTGTTTTAACGAGATGCTGGAAACCGTTCCTTGCCTCCCTCTCCAAATACGTTCTAAGAAAAGCCAATCAGCCTCTGATTCCCCGCTAAAATGCCCCCCACGTTGCTCTGGACGCCATTGAACTTGATGAATCCGCAACTCTCGCTCTCCAAGTGATTGAACATCCCGGCCAACGTCTTGAACTGCGCCCCACACCGCACCTTGTTCGGACAGTGATATATGTCCTGCATATGCGCAGGGCTCTTCAGATGGCGATCCAGGTCGCCCATGGCAGTGAACTGGCGGCGGCAAAGATAGCACTGGTACGTGTGGCCGTTCCAGGCGTTGTCGGTAGACCAGGTCTCCCCGTGCCATTCCAAGAGGTTGTTCGTGATGATGCCGTTTCGATCGCGCTGTCGCAGGGTGTGGAAGATGCTCTCACGGTTGACGCAGTGTGCGTTTGGGCAAGCGCCGTTTTCGAGGTGATGCGAGACGCCGCTGGCGGAAGTGAAGGCTCGTTTACAAAAGGGGCACGAGACATTGGCGCCGCGATGGGTGCGGGAGTTGAGGTGCTGGGAGGGGTTTTGTCAGCCAGAATGATGTATCAGTAGGAGAGAGAACAGAGAGGAAAGAGAAGGGATACCATGCGAAGATTGTTGCCGTTGTTGAACATCCGCTTGCAGGGTGCACAGTAATGTTCCCAGTGGCCACGAGCGTTCATATGCTGCTCGGATGCCTTGAGGCTATTGAAGGTACGCGTGCATGTGTCACATTCCCACATGATGGATGGAGTATATAGTAGTTATCAATTGCGTGAAAAGTAGATTGTCCAAAGATAATTTTGAGAAAGAAAGAAGGAGGTGACTCGCCCGTCTTCCTTTTACCCCTTGCTCAGAACCGTGTCCACATGGCCATGGGGATTGGGGAAACACCCACCTACAAGTATGCCCGCTCGGACATCGGCTGTATGCAGCTGTATATCATATGCACGCTCAGACAACCCCACCGATTGATAAGGTTCGGACAATTGCGGCGTTACCAGCTTGGCCCCCAAACTTCGCCAAGCTATTTCGAAGCCCAGTTTGGCCCCAGCGGTCGGAGACGTTCTCCCGTCAACAAAGGTATCCCACGGTTCCGAATTCTACAGCCCCATGGCCAAAATCCCCCATCCACAAGTTCAGTAGCGTAGAGAATCTACCAATCACCCACAGTCTCGTCTCCCCGCTGTCCCCCTTCTTGTTGCAGAATTGTACACCTCTGGTGAGCCCCTTTGAATTGAGGATTGATCACTGAGTAAAAGGACTCTGTCGACGATTTGGGGATTCCTGAGCTTTCCCCGGGAAACCATAGCAACGCCGGAAATAAGTGGCATTTGTGACGGAAATTTCCCCAATTAAAGACTGTTTTGGTAGAAAAGAGAATAGTTTCTTGTGGAATGAATTTTCTTTTTTTCAACATATTTCGGTCGAAGGAGCCGATTTTTCCTGGTTTCTATCCATGTGAACGTGCACGAATGGAAAATGGGGAGCCTGTGGATCTTGTTTTTTCAACCTTTCTTGATTGAAACGCCGAGTTGTTCTGGTTTATACCTGCATATATGTTCACAAGTGAAAAGATGGGACCTGTGAAACCTCTCTTAAATGTCATCACGATTTCAGAAACAAACGCCACTTTGTCATCGAACTGAACCCTAAGTAGCTGCCGTTTTTTTTTTTTTTTTTCTGTCCTTTTTGACAGGAAGAGCCAAATTGTTGTGATTTTTACCCACACAAATGCGCATATACAGAACAAAGGAACGTTTGAAAAGTCCCTACGAAGTCATGAGGATGCCAGAAAAGGTGTCCGATGGTAAGAATTGTTCCCTGAATGCCTGTCACTTTATTCCTTTTTCCAACAGTTTTTGATAGGAAGAGCCGATTTGTTGTGGTTGATATCCATATAAATTCGCACAGACGGAAAGACGGGGAGCTTATAAGATTGCCACTTGGAAACATTGAGATTTCCTCTGTCCATGACATATCGTATAGTCTCCCGTGTAATTATTGATAAAACATCTGTCGAGAATAGAAACCCTAACGACAACATCGAGTCATCTCGCTTACCGAGCCCCTATATGAAGGTGCAGACCGCCACAGGCGCCACGTATCATCACCTCCATCACAGCCTTTTCTCCCGCTCGTGTTCTTCACGCAAGCCCCAACCGCTCCGCCGCAAGCCATGCTACCAACATCCGTAGATGAAGCCTGGCTGAATACGCAGCCGGTCAAACCACCACCCTTAAAGGGGCAATTTGAAATGGGATACTTGACCTCGTTGCCGTCAAATGCCTTCGGATCGTCGTAGATGGCTTTGTCGTTGCAAGGATTGTAAGTTACTCCTTGCGGGTCCGTGAAGACTGTCCAGTAGCTCTCGCATGCTGCTCCCCCTCCCTCGCCCAAGCCGCCGTCAGGCACGCATCCATCAAAGTAGCCGAGGTTGAAGATCTGAGGTGGTGCGGGCAGCGGCGTCGGGGATGGAGGCGGCGGTGGAGTGGTCGATGAGCCTGTGGCGACGCAGTTGGGTATGGTGGTGCACTCGCCATTGTTGCCGTCAACGATGGTGCAGACTTGACAGTTGCTGGCGACTACGCTAGCCGATGATGTTGGGTTGATGGTCTAGGAAGGAAGCGCCGTAAAGGCACAGCTGCCCATCGATGAGGGTTCGGGGTAATTTAAGCTTCCGTCGCATACGCAATAGGCAGATTTGATGCCTAGATCAGGATCCTCATCTTGGAGGTAGCAAGATGGTGTTGGGGTCGGAGCCAGAGTGGGTGCAGATGTGTTTGGAGGTGAAATGATGGTAGCCGAAGCAGTAATTGAGCCGGCGGGTTCCGCGTCTGAGTCTATGCCATCTTGACCTCCGTCCTCAGTGGGGTCTTCTGTTGGGTAAGATTCAGCCCCAGTAGTTGTAATGCTTGCTATGACGTCGCCGCCTATAACAAGAGATGAGCTTGTCGTCGTGCAGCTCGAAGAGTCGGAATTTACTGATGTACATGATACCCCGAACTCGGTGACAGTCGATTCTGAGCATGATGTGGGCGAAGGTGAAGGCTCAGGAGAAGGTCTAGGATCGAGGCTGGGAGGACCTTCGGGATCTGGGTCATCCGGGTCATAGAACCCCAACCCTGGCCCAGGAATGCAGTCGGGCAGGCAAGGAAGATGACAGAACAACCCCAAGCACTTGTGCCCACAGCCAATCCTACAAGGACTCTTCCAAATTCCAGATCTTTGAGCAACAGGAGGATGTTGCTGTGGCCCAGGTGACGTAGTTGAGCAAAGATAGGGAGGCGGAGTGACAGCGCGTGTCTGTGGAGGATGAGTGACACCGGATTGGCTCCAGGGATTACGATCATCTGTAACAGTGAATGGAGGTGGTGATATACTGCTGGTGATATAGATCAGCGAGGAGCTTACGCCGCTGCTGATGTTGACATTCCATAGAATCCAATCTGTCGTAATCGGAGGTATTGTGAGTGTAGTGGTCTCCATTATTCTATCATAGCCAGTCGATGTTGACACGTCCCCGTTCTCGAGTGTCGTTACCTGAGGTGTTAGCCACGCAACCTCGAGAGAGGTGGTGAGGAGCGGGAAGATAATAGTGGTTATCGATGACAATTTCAAAGGCGATAAGATGTATACACTTGGTGGTATGCAGTAGATGGTTGGATCTATAACTGAACACACGCCCGGATCAATCAATCCAAACATCGCCGGAAGGTCCCGAATCGTTTGTCCAATTCTCGCAAGGGCCAGAGATACAGCCGGGACCGCAAAAAGCTTTATTAGAGCCACAAAAGCCTGCGGATTAACAGCATGATCCTCCAGACCAAGAACCCCAGATCGCATCTTCGAAAGTAGGTCGACAGGTCCCATCCGTGTTCTCAGCTCCTGAAAAACAAGGTCCTAATTGACAGCCGTTACCACAAAAGCTCGCTACAGTATCAAGCAGCCTGAGTTTCGCTGGGTAGGGCCCTTCAGCAGCGGGTCGAGCGTGTTCGAGTTCTATTTCAGGTGGACTAGTCTTGTGGTAGAAGATTGCAAGAACGACGCGTGGTTGTGGTTGGCCAAGGCCGTCACTATCAATCTCCTGTCTCTCCAACTCTTTCGCAAAAGACCAATGATATGACTGGGATGCGATTGAAAAGATATCTGACGGCCATATATTGTGCATCTCACTTCAACTTTCCGTTTGGCTACACAATGATTGTAAAAGGGTAGTATAATTTGGGGTTTGATTTAAGCCTCTTGCAGGTATCCGATTAGAGCCGGCCCTACGCTTGTTCAAGTATGTGGGCCGTGGTGAAATGGGATCTCATACGTGTGCACCCCTATTTAATACATGTAAATTCCTCGGCAAACCCGACCTGCATCCAAGTCTCATTACATGGACTATTGAAGCGGTTGGATCCCTTTTCGGCGAATTTGCCTTGAAACACAGTCAATTGGACCTGCATTGAAGGACATCTTTCACACCCTTGACTATTGTAGTAATCGGATCCGTTTTCTGCAGAGTTGTGTTCAACACAATCGCCTCGACCTGCACTGAGGGAAAAAATTCATGCCCTTGACCATTAAAGCAATCGGATCCGCCTTTTGCAGAGTCCATTCAAAAACAGCAACTTGAAAATGCATGAACAATGTGCCTCACACCTTTGCATGTACCCGGCGAATGGGTCGGGGGTCTGAGGCGAGGGTTGCTGTTGCGCCAACAACGTCGGACAGTTACTTGGATGTACTTAAAAGAGGCACCCAGGAGCGAGTAGATCTAGAAGAGCTTCCGGAATTACTACCCCTGCTGTACGCATCTGGTGTCTAGACAACGCCTTCAGAGCTGCGAAAGCACTGCAGACGATTCGGAATCTATCCAGCAAGTGTATCAGTTTCCCTTCCCAACCCAACGCGAAAAGACACATCTCTGCATCAGAAAACCCCCCAGAGCATTCGACCCATCCCCAGCACGCAAGGAGATCAGCTATACCCCAAACATCCACAAGGGGCTCCAGATCCACGGTCTCTACATGTATCCCACAACGGCCCTTGATCAATCTGCTACCCTCCACAGCGGTCTCGGTCCTATGCCGCTATCAGAACCACATACGACATTTGATTTCGATTCTCTTAAAAAGCTTGTTTCGAATCTCAGTTTAAGCGCTGACGACTGCATTGCCGATTTGGAACATGGAGGCTGAACAACCGCCCACCATCGTCTCAGATCTCGAATTGGTAGAGTTGCTCGAATCGATGCCTGATCCGGTAGATTGATGGTGCCGGGGTTCTGATCGCTGGAGGAAAGAAAGGGCAGATGTGAAGGGAGTCATGGGAGCAAGCGCAGCCAAAGCTTGTATCGAGAAAGAAAATCTCACCTGTCTTTTGCGAACCTGATACAGGTGCGAGTATTGAGGCTGCGCAAAGCTCGAGAAGATGAGCTGAGCTCTAGACACTTCCGTTCCGTGTCATAGAACCGATCTTCGTGAAAGATCAAGCGATGCAAACTCCGCGCACCACTGAAAATCGAAGCCATATCACTATCATTGAAAGCTGGCGGTTTTGTCCCAAAATATCTGGAAAGAGACAAGCTAGGTCGCACCCCAGATAGTTGCTTCATGAACACCTTGGATCAGGAGGGGCAGCTTCTCAACCGCCCGACCCGTGACAACTGCAATGGCCTGTCAATCTAGCTACTCCTAGTTCACAGCGCGGGTATTTTTTGAATGTAGAAGCCATTTGAGGCTACGTTGAGTCTTTTCGGACTCTACAGCCACACTGCAAGCGCCAAAAGCTCCACGAATCAGCGTCGCCGGCAGAAGGGTTTCACTTGTCGATAACACCTTGTCTTCCGGAGTCAAAAATCTCGATGATTGAAACAATAAAGCAAAGACCGAGAGTTGCGATCAAGCCAAAAGGCACCACGACGACAGGTCAACAAGCTACTGAAGCTCGATGGATAGCCCTTCACTTTCAAATGGTCAAGAGATGGCACAATGGCTGAACGCCATCTGGCTAATTTTGAGTAAGACATGGGTGACTGGAAGGATGCTCCAGAACGATGCCTTTGATGCTTGCCGTACATGTACATAGCTCAAACTCCACGCAATGATGCATCTCCACCATCTCCTACACTGTAGCACCCATATAACCATCTTAATCCATAGTAACAACAGCCCCAAGGCCTTTCATCGTCTCGATGATCTTCTCCGACTCCTCCTTCGGCACTCCCTCCTTCATCTGCTTCGGCGCGCTTTCCACAAACTTTTTACTATCCACCAAACTCAAACCCAACATGCTCTTGATCTCTTTGATGACTTTAGGCTTCGCGGCTGCATCGAATGATTTGAGTGTAAGGGCGAAGAGGGTCTTCTCTTGCGCTGCTGGGGCAGCTTCTTCTTCTTCGACGGGAGGAGCTGCCGCTGCGGGTGCAGCGGCGGAGAAGCCACCCATTGGCATATCAGGTATATTTAGGCGTATCTTTGTAGAATGCAGGTGGTCAGCAAAGACTTCAGGACCAACCTCGTGATACTTTATGAAAGAAAGCTGTGAGGTTGTCCGGCGATGGTTAGAACGGTGCGGGCTAACCTTGAGGTTCGAGACGAGATCTGCGGTTTCCAGCAGGGTCAATTGACTTATTTGGTCAACTATAGAAGACACTTTCGGGTTTGCAGATGCCGCTGCTATTGTTGTAGATTCCCACCTCCGTGATGGCGCTCTTTGTTGGCGTTGTGAGACTGCTAAAGAGGCGCTACATGACGGCCTTGGTCTTGAAGAGCCTCGTAATACTTTGACACAGCAGCGTGTAGTGTATGTCGAGGAAATAGACATGATGAAAGAATGCAATGATTATTGAAAAGCTTTAAATGTTGGAGCTCTCTGAGTATCGCATCGTAGATTTCACTAGTGCAATCTCATTTTAGCCGAGGTAAGTCCGAGAGCGACTTCAACTTCAAGACTTCTTCCTCGCATTTAATGCAGATTTCCACCATGGAACTATATCTATCAAAGCAGGAATATGAGATCATACAGCTTGCAATCATTACATGGGGTGCGTTCCAATGTTGGGACAGTTTGGTCAATTTTTCGCACAAGTTTCCAAACACCAGAGCCCTCATCCGCGATTTCATGAACGGACAACAAGAGGAGCCTCCTCCACAGAATAATGCCCAGCCCGCCGACTAAAATGCGCAAAGGTAGCACCCCTGAAGACTCGCAGCAGCATTCCGTTCGAAGAAACACGGCGCGAGACCCCGAGACAACCCAACCACCAGCTGTCAATGCTCTGGCCAAAGACCTCGAAAAGGCATTGGAATTGCTCAAAGCAAAGGATGATACGTCCCGTTTCGTCGGGCTGGCCTTATTGAAGCCTGTGCTTGAACAGGAACTCAGCAAACAAGATGGCGCAGAACAGGAGGGCACACTCGCGCTGACAGAACGGTGCTGGCGTGCAATACCTGCCAAGTTCCTGGATCGACTCCTGAAAGCCAAGCCAGAAGGCAAGAAAGCAAAGGAAGAAGCCGGCAGTATGGTTGGATTAGCGGTCGCAATAATCCACGCCTTCATGACGATTCTGGAGGCTCCAGAGAAGGACGACCGGTTTATTGGGCGAGTGCCACTACTGATGTCTGCTTTGCGCTCCACTCCTCCAGAGACAACCACCCAGATCATGCAGATCCTAGCAACGCTAGCGACCACATTAGAAGGGTCTCACGCTGTGTTCAGTGCTGATGACGAGGACGGGAAACCCGACCAGAAGCCAAGATCTTATCTGTTCGTCACAGTGCTATTGATTGATATTCGCTCGAGCATCCCATCTTTGCAAGCAAAGTTGCACTCCACCGAATATGCAGATCTCTCAGAGCGTATAGCTAGAGCTTACGAAATTATCTCCGCGTTTATCGGCTTCCTTGTCCAGAGTCTTGAGACTATGGACAGTGACGATGAAGATGGAGGCTCCGGCCCTGCATTCTCATCACCCCTGCCTATTGACCTTCTCATGAAGCTCCGAGCGAGCATCTCAGAAGTGATGTCTCTGACCATTGAACATCTCCGCGACCGCTACGACTCCTCCACAGCAGGCGCCGCTGGTCTTCACCCCTCCGCTCGCACTCCTAGTGAAAGATCATATCATCCTCTTCTAATCGCCTGGGATACATCTAGTGGAATTTCCAAAGATCCTCTAACACTCTGCCAGCTTCGTGCATTGTCCCTGTGGCTCCGCGACGAGGAAAACGATGCCTTGCGCAGAGAAGCTGCAGGAATAATGGATGTTCTCCTTGCCCTGTATCGAGACACATCTGATCAAGACTTCCGTTATCCCGTCTTGTTAGCTCTGGAAGGCACCATTGAGACACCCGACGGTGTAGAAGCTTTCTTTCGCGAAGAAGGCTGGGCCATCTTCGCTGCCGATCTCCAAGAGATACTGTCCATACCCTCGGATCACGCCCGCGGTATCGAGATTGTTCGCGTACTGTTGGCAGTCGTTGAAGCGGACGTCACTGGCCCCGCGAAGGAGGACTGGATGCACATCGTCGACCTGGCTCGCGAATCCGTCTTACATGCGCCGGACACATCGAACCTGGAGTTGGGTGTAGCAATCTGTCAGCTTGCTGTAGAGCTCATGGTCCGGGCGCCTCGAGGCATCAGGAATCGGAGGAAAGACGCCGTCGTGGAGTTGCGACGATATGCAGCGGTACTGTTGGCTGATGAGGATGGTGTCAGCGGCGGGGTCAGGGATGGTCTAGAGGAAGTGGTGCAGGGGTTAGACAGTCTAAGCTTTTGATGCTTCGGAACGATACTTCATGGTCTACTGTCTCAGGCGGGTCTTGATCCAGTGCTTCTCTGCTGGCTACTGGATGCGTGCAGTGAAAAATTCTTGCTTCCTAATTGACTTTTCGGCTCGCTCACAAGAGTGAGGTGTCACTATAACGCAAAACTTCTCTAAATCCGCTTTCCAGATGACCTTTTCTCTACCCATCGTAAAAATGTGGCCATTAAATTGAATCATCACCGCCAAGACAGCGATCGCTGTCTTGGCAGAATCTTGCCTCGTAAATAGTACGCTAAGCCTATTTGAGGTTTTGAGCGCCGCCGACATTGGACTCGGACGCCAAGACAGCGGTCGCTGTCTTGGCAGAATCTTGCCTAATTAACATAACGCTAAACTTATTCGAGGTTTTGAGCGCCGTCGACATTGGATTCGGACGCCAAGACAGCGGTCGCTGTCTTGGCGAAACTTACGTCGCAACATTGCATTCCAGGCAGTCGCTCTCGTGGACAATGCATTTAACTACTTTCCCCATCTATCTCGAAAGAATCTTCTACCTACAGCCAACACCAAAGGATTCTGCAGAATAAACACGGGTGCAGCTTTGTGGAGGCTAAATTTAGGCTAAACGAAAACCTTTGCTCGGATTTGCTCCAACCTTCTCAACGACCCTTTTTTATTTTTTTTCTGTTTTTTTGGAACTCTGGGGCCAGAGCTAGGAAAGACCCGCTTTTCGCGCGCCTAAGGGGTCACGTGCCTAGGCGGTGAGACGTGGGAACTTGTGACACACGCGAAACTTGATTACCAATACCCACCACTGCCTCCTCTGCATTTAGATAGAAATCCATACTACTTCCATTGCCATGTCTGATCCGGAAACCAGACGTAGCCTCAGCAAGATCATGGTGGAGAAAGCGTTGTGGAACTGCTGCGTCTCGCTATCGTTGACGGAAATAATGCCAAATCTCTATTTGGGCGGGTAAGTTATCTACGCCTTTTGAATTCTCACCATTCATCGCAATCATATTCGATAGGCCGTAGTCAAAAGTACCTTACATGTTCCTAGCTATCTGGCCGCCTCAAACATCGATTCCCTGCGCTCCACCAACATAAATTTTGTGCTCACAATCATGAGCTCCGACCTGACGGCCCCCACGCTCCAAGAACATCTGGACCTGGGTATAGTGACAGCGCGATTCAATAAAGACGATAAACCGGCAGAAGATCTGCTTTCCATTTTTGGCTCAACATGCGATCTGATTGAGGAAAAGAGGGCGGAGGGAAAGAAGGTACTCGTGCACTGCAGGATGGGAATTAGTCGAAGTGTAACTTTGGTCATGGCTTATCGTATGTCTGTCTCGATCTCCCTGTTCGTTTCCAAGGTACGCGAATGTATGCGCCAAGATCTATAAGGCTAAATTAGTCGGTTCATCATGTAGTAATGCGAGCATGGGGCGTGGGATCCCCTGAGGCGCAGATTTTCGTCAAGGGGAAGAGGCCGATGGCGAGCCCGAACCGTGGCTTCTGTGAGCAGCTTAGGGTGTGGCAGGCGTGCGAGTATGGCGTTGAAGAGATCGTAGATGGAGAGAGGAGAGACAAGGCGCCGTATGCAGAGTGGAAGAGAAGTGTGGGCATTGTAGCCGCGGAGAGATGATGTGCTCATCAACAATTCATCCAAATGCTACGCCATTGCTTGATGCTGCTGATCATACGGCTCCATGCCCTTCCTGATCTCTTCCACAATCTCTGCGGCATCGACGGTACTCTGTGCCTCGAAATCATAACGTTTCGTGTCGTCCTTTTCTCTTATGATAATCACCTGGAGAACCGTCTAACGTCAGTGAGTCGGACTTGGCAAAGTCATTGTGAGGCGCTGACTTACCCGGAAAGTCTTCGGATGCCTCCTGCTAACTTTACACCCTACAATCATACTAAACGGCACCCGGCTTGTCTTGACACTGCTATCGAACAGTGTCTTCCCTGTCTCCCCAGGTAAGATATGCATGTAGTCCTCGTCCATCAACAGCACCCGTTGGTGCGAAGGTGCGAAAGACATAGGTTGCTTCCTAATGACGTTGTACTTCTTGTATTTAGCGGTGCTACCCAGCATTTCAGAGTTTTGGGCCAGCGGGTGCATTATTTTCCCCTTTCTTTGTCCCTTTGCTGGCGTTTCTGCTGCGAGGATCAATGGTGCATTAGGTGAGCTACTGCCCGGCGACCCTGCAAGACCGAGAGCGCCATCGTTTGCAAATCGTCTGCGTACGAGATCCAGATCCGTGCGAGCGCCGAGAGATTCAACGGTTCGGTCTACGGGGGCGATAGTATTGGTGCCGGATACTTTCAGGATATGATAGGATTTGTCGAGTTTCCATCTCTTACAGACGATATCTAAGACCTCGGCGAGGTATGTGTCTGTAGTCACCTCGATGGTATTGATTTGGCTGAAAGCCTCGAGACTTGTGAAGTGGATCTTTAGCATCTTTGGTGGACCCATCCGTGGTGTTGAGTGGATTGCAGGAAGGGCTGGCTTGTCTGCGGGCGCAGGCGCAGGTTTCCGAGACGCTGTCGCTACAAGGGGTGTTTCTTTTCTCTCGGTCTGGCTCTGGCGCTGTGAACCCGCCTCGGTTGCTTCCACTTTCGTTGCTTCCACCAGTCTGTCGAATTTGGGCGTGAGCTTTTTGTTCTCCAGTATTTGAGCTTGAGTAGCCTCCACCAGAGCAAATTCATCATATGGCTTCTCCCTAGACCTTCCTCGAGGACCGCGATTGTTGTTTGATGTAAAAGCAGCAATGGGCTGTGTTCGATTCAAAGGAGGAAAGTCATATTCGACTTCTCCGTCTTCGACCATTCGCAGTACCCAGAGATTGACGTTGAGCCTGGTTTCGTCGACAGCGGGTTTCAGGCCTTCCTCGCGATACCTCCATAAGCTTAATCCAATTGCATCTGCTACGGTGACTTGTGGAACTTCGCCCGAGTCAGTAGCCTGCACATTCTTCAGCAAGGGCATTTCAAATGGTTTGTTGGGTAATTCTGAGAAAGGTGCATATATGCGGATATTGAGAGGGTCCAAAGCTCCTTTACCGGACAGCCTAGCAAAGACCTCCACAGGGTTCTTGGGCTTCGATTTCCCAGCTCTCAAAGCTTGTCCCAGAAGACTAATGGGTTGGACGGTACTAATAGGCCGCGCTGGAGGGAGCGGTTGAAGAAGAGACGATGATGCGTTCTTCAGCTTGCTTGGAGACTCCTTGGAGACGTTCGGTGGTGGTGGCATATCAGTCAACGAGGAAGCACCAATCTCATCCAAGAGCGACTCTGAGTCGGCGGTTTCTGCAAATTCCGAGGAGAGATCGCTTCTGTCCGACTCTGCTTCCGAATCTTCATTGATCGTGGTGGTCAAGTTGTGCATCTGCTGCCGCTCATCCTCTTTGTGCTTCTCGGTCAGGAGGCTACCCGCTTTGGCTGCCTTGAGAGGGTTGGCCTGTTTGCGCCTTGCTCCGAAAATTGAAGGATCGAGCTCGTTCTCGGAAGACATGTCGCTACTTGTAGTCGTGTCCCTCCTGGCCCTTTGCTTCACAGCCTCAACGCCAGTAAGGGATCCGCTCCGTAGTCTGCCCTCGTTTGACCGTCTAGATGGTGATGTGATGAGGACTTCAAATCCGTCTTGCGCAAAAGAGCTGCGGATGGGCGATGACCCTGATCGGTTCCTCACAGGCATCTTTGCGAACTTGATTTGCTGAGCAGCCCTTTGGGGTTGCAGTCAGATTCAGGTCGCTGCAAGTGAGAAGACAACTTCATTACCGTCTACTGCCTTCAGCGTCTTCATCGCTCTCGTCGCTCAGATCACTACTGTCATCTTCGTCATGCTGCTCACGAAGTCGTCTTCTTTTGACAATTTGGCCTGGACCAACTGTGTCAGTACTCCCTCGTCCTGTCACCATACCGCCTTCCTCTTCCTCCTCGCCGAACCCCCCGGGAGCAATGCCGGCAGATCTGGGAGGAGCAGCGAAGTAATCGGATGAAACGGTAGTTGGGATCGGTGGAGAATAAGTCCTCTTGAAGTCCGCGATGTTGGCAGACCATCCTGCTGCACGGAAGCTCGGATCATTAAGAACACTAGAGTCGATATTAATAAGGCGCTCGCCAATGCCATCTTTGTTATGGGTCAGATATGATGTTCGGAGTTGCCAAATAAGAAATCTGTTTGACAGTCAGAACTACGAGCCTTTCAAAGGCAGTCCATTGCTTATGAGACTGCTTCCTGAACAAGTACGACTCGATGGAATACTGTTCAATCCTGCAAGCATAAGACAGGGTACAGGACGGACATACTCTTCATTCTGTAGCAGAGCCATCTGAGAAATACCAGATTCCTAGCCACTTGAACCTAAAGTAGAGATGGCTACCTATTTCCCACTTCTTCAAGAGACTTCGCACTACTTTGGCGTAAGTCGATAAGCCTCCACCTCATGCGATGCGGGCACTTAAGTAATTTTAGTAGACACTAGACAGGATGAATGAAGGCGCGGCAGGCGGGTAATTTACCGCCTTCGCGTGGGGTAGAGTACTATTTACAACCCATTTCATTGAGATCACCATCACGGTACCACCTATTCGTAGGAGGACATCAGAAAGAGGCTGACAATGGCCCTCGTCGAATACTCCGAGTCTGAGTGCGACTCAGACAACGAAGACAAAGCCACGATACCAGAACCTGCCAAACCCAAACCAACCTCCACCAAGCCCTCCTTCCAAAAAGTAGTCGATCGCTCAAACCCTCACAAGATCAAACTCAGCCTTCCAGAACCTACTCGAACGAAAACAGGAGATGGGGATGACGAATCAGGACCTCCAACGAAGCGAGCCAAGATTGGTTCAGGTGGCATGAGCGGATTCAATGCTTTCCTTCCAGCGCCCAAGCAAACGACAGCACCGAACGGAGGGCCTGGAGCCAGCGGCATAAAGAGGGGTGGGCTGGGCAGCGCCGTCAATCTCAAGACAGGAGCTGCACCGGGATTTAGCAGGGAACCTGAACCACGCGTGGATGAAAGCTCCGGCTGGGATGAAAGTGCTGAAGGCGGATCAATGGTGGAGAGCCCAGTTCCGAACGCGGCACCCCCATCTACGGACCAAAGACCAGATATGCTAACATCAGAGGTGGATACACAATCGAAGAAGAAGTCCACGATGTTCAAGCCTCTATCGGTCGCCAACAAGAAGGCCCAGAAGAAGAGAGTCCCACCTGCCGACAGTCTGCATGCACCAGGATCTACAAATGGAGGGACATCACAGCCGCCAAATGCAAGACCCAAGGCGTCTCTGTTTTCAACTGGAGACGAGGCAAACGAGGCATTGAGTAATAGGTCCTCAACTAAAGGGACGTACCAGCCCATGGTATACCATGTCGACAAGCCAACAATCACACCAGGCGGGACGCCTTACTCCGAAGAAGACAATACGTCGCAAGAATACACCGCCACCGACTCTACATACTCACAAGAACTACCCACGCACCCGCAACCTCAGTCCCTAGACGCCATAGCTACCGACCTGAACCTCTCCGCATCCGCCAAACGCCAGCTCCTCGGCCGCCACCACAACCCCAGCAAAACGCATCCCTCCCAATCCTCTTCCATACCCAACATCGTCAACTTCAACACCGACGAAGAATACGCCGCGAACGAACTGCTGCGCCAAGCAGGCGAGACCGTCCAACACAACCCCGTGCGAGGCATCGCTCCAGGCAAACACAGCTTGAAACAGTTGGTGAATGCGGCCAGCAATCAGAAGGACGCGCTGGAGGAGCAATTCGCGAGTGGGAGGAGGAACAAGAAGGAGGCTGGAAGTAAATATGGTTGGTGAGAAGAAAGAGGAGGGTTACCGAATGGTTCAGGTGCTGGTACGGAAGTGCACGAGCACAGGAAAGATAGACAACAGCGTTGTACATATCCATCCTTACGATATCACGAAATGATAAAAGCATTCCACACCATCCATCCATCCATACCATCACATCACATGACAATGAATCCATCAAAAAACAAAACGCAAAGTCCCCACCCAATCCGAGCTTACATTGCCAATACAATAAAATTACCACTGCCTCCTTCTCCTCCTCCTTCTCCTTCTCCTTCTCCATCTCCATCTCCATCTCCTCCTCCATCTCCAACACCAGCCCATCCATCCATCCATACCATACCATCTCTCCCGCAACCTCTCAAACAAAGCCAAGCCAGGCCAGGCCAAGCCAGACCAAAGAAAATCCCGCCCGCACCCTCCGCGCTCGACACGACACGACACGACACACATAACCTACCTCCCAGAGCGTGCCCTTCCCTTCCCCTCCCCTTCCCTTCCCTTTCCCTTGCCTTCCCTTTCCCTTTCCTTCCCTTCCCTTTTCCTTTCCCTTGCCCTTGCCTTCCCTATAGTCACGATCAATCAATCAAGACAATCAGGATATTCCCCCATTTCTCCTCCTGGTCGTCCTCCTAGTCGTCCTCCTAGTCCTTACAAACCAACTCTCACTCACTAACTCGCTCGCCTTGCCCAATACGACTGACTCCCTCACAAACCAACTCTCACTCACTCACTTACTCGCCTTGCCTTGCCAATACAAACTCCCTCTGACATCTACAAATCCCTGACAAAGCTGCAGCCGCGGCGAGGGCGAGGGCGAGGGCCAGGAATGTATATATGTTGATGGAGATGGTGATGGAAACGAGGTGATGATAAGAAGAAGAAGAAGAAGAAGAAGGAGAAGAAGAAGAAGAAGAAAAAGAAGAAGGAGGAGAAGGAGAAGGAGAAGGAGAAGAAGAAGAAGAAGAAGAAGAAGAAGAAGAAGAAGAAGAAGAAGAAGAAGAA